>JABTTQ020003164.1:0-160430 GCA_016081115.2 Rehmannia glutinosa
CATTGTCGCCCCCGTTCAGTTTTATTGCTGGGATAATGAAACGTACGAGGATTTATACGGGGAGTTGATGATGCCGGTTGAGACAGGCGTCTGAGAATTGCCCTGTTGGCTAATTTTCAGCTCCATTTTTATTTTTTTTGTGCAGATTTGTGTATGAGAGAGAAAGAAATTGAAAGTACGGGGTTTGGCAGTGCTTTGTAATACTATTCTCTATTCTCTCCTCTCTCGCTCTCTATGGAAAAATGGAAGCAGAAATCAGTTCTTTTATTGTTCCATGATTTCAGAAAGTAGGTGGTAGTAATGAGTTATTATTGACACCTTATTTATAAAAGAATTGGAAAAATAAAATAAATCAGTTTTAAAATAATTTTGGGAGTGTTTGACAATAAATAAATGATTACCGATTTTTGGTAAAAAAGTAGTTTTTAGTGTTTGTATATATCGATTACTGCTTACAATTACTTGATTTAGTAGTCTAAGCGAGGGAAGAGGAAGATATTTAGATTCTGCTTTTCTTACAGTTTGAATTTCTGAATAAATAAGTATTTCTTTTATTTTTTAACAGAAGCATTTCGGCTCTGCATTCTCATTTTAATTATTTTGAAACGGCTCTGCGCCACGATTCTACGACTCACGCCCTACTTACAATTCTTATAAATCGGCTTTTCTAAGCGGGGAAGATTTTATAGCTAGCTTTGTGTGGGCAGCGATTAGGCGCTTGAAAGCGTAAAGCTAAACAAATTGTGAGGAAAATACGAATACGGAGTTAACTTGATGCTTACTGCCCATTTGTCTAAGACTAGTTATTTTATATTTTACTTGATATTTTGTGTATTTTGGGCATAATATGAAATCAATGAAAACCAAATAATAAGCCAAGTCAGATAACTCGATTGTCACCTCTAATATTGAGTATTTTATCTCTGTGTGACATAAAATATTTTCAAGATTTAATTTCAAGATCTGGTGTGTGTATGTGTACTGCAGTCTGCAGACCAACCAGGAAAGGACCAAGGGACTTTGGGTCACGTGCAAATTCTAGTAAAATCTAATCTTTTATTAAATATATAATAAGGTCAAAATTATTTATGGATTATATATATATAGTGCAATTTGAAATGTATGGAAGGAAATGAATGGGAAGAGTTGAGATTCAATGAATCAAATTAGAATGAATTTAAAGGGATAATTACAGAAATCATAGTTTTAACCTAATTCTGAAAAATCGCTAAACTTAAAGTCCCAAAATCGTGCAGGATTTGATTCGAAATTCAAATTAAAGGTTAAGCTGCGATAGTTTTATAAATGTAGAGGAAGTGATTGAAATATCTTTTTAAGCATGATGGGTATAAATATTAGAATAGATGCTTGTGAGGATATTTTTGTAATTTTAAATTAGTTGGATTTTTTTTTTGTATTTAGGTCAAGCCTCCAAGAATACTTTGTAATTGGCCCTTTAAAATAAATTTGCCATTGTACAGTGAGCCTAAGCCTCAAAAATTGTTGGAGTTATTGATTTGGAAATTGCGGTGCCTAAAGATTCATGCATAGCTGATTCTCTTTCACGTCTGGGTTATCTTGATTTCTCACCTCACATCATGAGAACAAGGAAACAAAGCTATCTTGGAAAGCTAAAAATTCTGGTTATTTAAAAGTTTTGAGCTAATAATGTATTTGCAATATACTAACTTGCAAGTAAACTCTTTAGTTATAAAATTTTAAAATGTTAACTTATCATACTCCAAGTGAGTATTTGCAAACTCTAGGGAAAAAAGTAATTTTTCAACTGTACGTAGACAACAGTGTCCACATAGAGATGAAAATTTTTTTATGTTCTTTTTTTGCTCTAGAGTTGAAATGTTTTTTTTGAATTTGCAAACACTAGTAATATGAAGCTTATGTTGTGTTCATATAGAAAGTGTTGGGATTGGAAGAATCAGCTTTAAGCTTAAATACATGAATGATCTAAGTAGAAGAATGAAAGTGATTTAGTATATTTTATCAATATATAATTTATTATGATTAGTAAAAACATTTGTAATACCTCGTTGATATTTTATTGTAGCCAAATGTAGTAATGGCGGAGGCGGAGACTTGACTGCGGGGATGAGGCCGTCTGCTTTTTGCGAAATAAGGTGGATCGAATAGAAAATCAATAAATAAATAAATTATAACTATTTTTTAATTCTCAGTACCACAGCCCTATCTCGCCACTAATAGAGTATATTAAATTACAATTATTTAACCAAATAAATTGAAAGTATCTTAAAGGTAAAATCATATATTTATTTAAGAAAAAGAAAAACATCACTATCAACCACATTTGGTTTCTGAAGCGCCATGTAATTTGCTGGAGTTGTAGTTTGGTGGCTTTGGTGAGCGCTTGGCAAATCAATGGGAGTTGGTGAATCTTGCACTCGATAAACTGCAAATGGGCCATGGAAATGATGCTGGTCAGCAGTGCAGTCTGCGCCGTCGAATCAAGGGCAAATTAACAGGGTTTAGTGACACTGAATACGAGGATGACAACGGACCCGGACGGAGGCCGACAACCCATCTTATTTAGAATGAGTATAAGTCAAATGAAATAGGTATGGGCCAGATGTGGGTAGTGAGTTTTAGAATCCAAAAGTGAGTATGGGTGGAGTAATGGAGTATATTGGGACAGAGCCCATATAATTTTATTTATTTTTTATTTTATATATAATGAATATATTATACATTATTAACGTTAGAATTTTCTTGGTTTATATGTTAGTGGTTATTTATCGTAATTTATATAATATCTACAAAATTATATAAATAACGCAAATTTTAGGTCGTTATTTTGGTAAAATCGTAAAAAATTGGCCAAGATATATGAGTTAGGCGAATTCTACAATGGAGTGTGAATTAACTACCGCCAGAGAGACGGGTATGGAGTCGGAGGCGGGTGTGGATCTGGGTGAGGCGGGGCGAACACAGGTATATATATTGTATTTTCTTAATGGATAGATCTAAAATTATTGATACATACAGCCAACATCCTATGAATGGCTGCTGATATTTCCTCTCACACTAGTTTTGGGGCAGGCCCTAGGTAAATTTCCACAAAATCAGCAAATAAAGATAAGTGCTTAGAATTGTACAGTTAGCAAGAAACACACACTAACTATTGGATTTCCAACAAGCCTACAGTAATTTTAAACAAATTAAAACTAATTTAATTAGATTAATGAATTGATGTTAATAGGTAAACACTTTTCTTACCCGGTTATTTCAAAACTTCATATTGGAATAAATAAAAAGATTCAATATTCTAAATTACATTTGTAAATATTTACCAGAATAAATGGACACAGTTAAAAGTTTATTTCAAGATCCAATATCAACAGACGAAAAAAGTATCTTAAGGTAAAAAAGTCAAAAGTTGGAATTTTTATTATGAGAAAAATAATTAAGTAGAATCTTTGGAATTGATGAATATTATTGTGATCTTGTTTTTTAAGGCGGATCGGCGCGTTAAAGTTTTTGATATAGTCAGCAACCACTCCAAATGAAAAGAAATCTTGATCTTTCTCGGAAGATGAAGGATGCTGAAAGCGGGAAGCTGTTTGTCACAACAAATATTAGGAGAATTATGGGGGTTGTCACTGTGGGCCCTCCTGAAAATTTCCCAATCGATCTGAGTGATCGGGGAGAGAATAAGATAGTAGCGAATCTTAAATTATATTATTGCAGGAATGGTTTAGAATCGTAGTATACTTCTGAATACCAGAGAGGGATGGTATTTTTTATCTACCTTGAAATGGGCCTTGTGGCGCGTAGAATAAGTGGCCGGCAGTAGGTCACCCAAAGCCTCTTTGGGTTATACATATATATATATAAGCAATAGTTTCTAAATATGTTTATATAAGTAATGACTTTCTAATAAAATTAAGATATTTTATTT
Source organism: Rehmannia glutinosa (assembly GCA_016081115.2). Classification (NCBI taxonomy): domain Eukaryota; kingdom Viridiplantae; phylum Streptophyta; class Magnoliopsida; order Lamiales; family Orobanchaceae; genus Rehmannia; species Rehmannia glutinosa. The sequence continues at coordinate 3,932 of JABTTQ020003164.1, forward strand.
TATTTTCATTTTTTGGAATATAAATTAGTAACTTTAGTTGACTTTAATTTTAAGTATCATCCCCCAAAATTAAGGAAATCAAAGGAAAAGCTTAATTTGATGTCAAATTCGATAATACTCTCACTCTTGATTTAGTTAAATATGGTTAAATTAACTAAATAATTGTCAAATAATTATCCAATGAACATAAATAGGAATTAAAAGATGAATCTTGAGGTGCAATCCACAATAAATGTTGAATTTGCTCTATAGGCATGATATAAAATCGGAAGCGTGTAAATATTTGGATAAATATATGGATCGAATTTATAATATTACTATAAAAAATTATCAAAATTGCATTCACAATTTATAATATTACTATATAAAATTATCTGAAAATAACAAATCCCTTTACAAGAAGTACATACCTCTTTTTAAAAATTATTTTAGTATTTTTTTTATTTATCCATATGTCTGATTTAGCAATTTATCAAGATAATGGCTATTATTATGAGATAAATCAATTTTAGAATCTAAATTAATATGAATTTACGTCGGTGTGCCGTTCAGTTACGTATTGCTAAGGAGAAAACATGTAAAGGAAGTTTAATTTGGATATCAGATATATATTCAATTTAGTTAAATAGGGTTTAAATTGGTTATATGAGCTATATAAAAAACTATGGAAAGCCGTGGAAGTAATCTTGATTGCAATCAAGAATAAATGTTGCATATATTTTTCTATAAGCATGATTCAAAATAAAAAAAGTTTAAATAATCGAGATAAATAAGGATCAAATTTATAATGTTCTTATAAAAATATTATTAAAATATATAATTACAATTTATAATATGTAGTTTTCCATAAATGTAAGTTTGTATTGATTTTATTTATAGTAATTGCAATTAAATATTCAACGATTGAGTGGTATAAATCAATGTTGGCTGATGCATCAAATTAATACGAATCATGCTCGTGTCATAATCTATTTTTTCTTTTTATCAGTGAAATATTCCAAAATAATTAGAATTTTAAACATTTAATCTATATATAACATTGTAGAACCATATCAGTGTGACCATATATTAAATTTAACATGTATTACGTATTCGAATTGAATGGTATTATATTATTAAATATATATGATGGTAATTTCCTTAAATTGTTCCCACACCTTATAAATAGTTGACAATTGTGAGATGTCATTCTGAAGCAAACTGGTGTAAATTACTGCTAGCTTTTCTTTGAATTGACCTGAAAAAAATATATATGTAAACCCCGTTTATTCTGTTCATACGATTTAACGTGAGAAAAACATGTATTTATGAAGCTTGGGTAGGTTAGCATATATGAAAGGACATTATCATGAATCGCGAAAATCAGTGTTGAATCTGAAAATCACAAAAATCAAGTGTTGAATCGAATGTGTTTTTAGCGATAGCGTGGTAAGATTTTATTTTATTTTCTATGCTCATTTATATTTTTATAACAATATAAATGTGTTGTTACTAATAGTTTTAATATTGAATGTCAGCGCGGGTTATTTAATTATATCGAATAATGAATCCATTTTTCACATTATTCACATAACAATTTTAATTTTCAGTTTATATACATATGTTATAAACTTGAATTAAAATCATATAATTTTTTATTATATAAAAAAAGCGTTTTGATCTGTAATGAGCATCTTTTATATCATTTGAAGTAAAATGAAGATTGAGGTTATTATATCCATTTATTTATTTATTTCATCTTATTTAATTCAAATATTTCTGAAGAAATTTGAATCCACGAAAATAACATGTCGAGAAATTAGATCACGAAAAATGATTTGCAAGTGGAGCCACGAAAAGAAAATTCCCAGTTATCGTAGGTAATATCACAAATAGTTATTAATAAATATCTCAAAAAAATAATTTTTATTTACATCAAATTTCTATGGTTCGACCTGACAAACCCTAATATGGTCGACCTGTCCATTTATTATGATCGGCGCAACTACGCCCCGTCGTCGCGCAGCGCAAAACCAGATTACATTAAGAGATCATGGTAATTAATATTAAATTATTATATAAAGTGAATTATATATTTAATTATTAAATGTCGTTTGCCTGCAACATAAGCCCCCCGCCCCTCGGTGATGTGGAGTATGAAGTAGTCGTGGTGGCGGTATCGTGTGTGGAGCGTAACGTTATGTCTTATCTTTTGCACAGAATCTTTGACAACTTTTGCGCAATGGCACGGAGAGGAGTTTTTGACCGCTGTCTTCAATGCAATCTCTCTTTTTACTCTTTAAAATTGAACTTCTTTGCTTGGTAGAACAACAGAAAAATTTCTTGAAAATTGTGGAGAGTGATCATGAAAAGTTGGGTGATAAGTGGGTGCGTTAAGTGAGGAGAGAGATGGGAACCGAGAGGCGTCCTGGCGAGGCCACGCGCCCTCCGGCGGGGAGGGCATACTAGAGAAGGTAGCCCCAGTCACGATTCGGTGCCCATTTTCAGCGTTTCTCATTATTCTCCAAAGTTTCGCATATTTGGTAGATTTTGGAGTGGGTCACACCCCAGTTCACGTGGGGCGTTAGGGCGACCGCCAGATCTCACGGTCCACAATGTTCCATTTCCACATGCTCATCACGTGGTTTATATATTCCTGCCCGCTCCCATATTTATGTTATGATGGTGGGGGGAAGTGGCTGGTCAGGCTGAGTCAGTGGCGAGTCTTTGAGGAGGAGTCGAGAGAAATAATCCAGAAAGGGTCCATCGACCAGTGCAGCCTGGAAACCTCCTCCCAGGAGTAGGCGGTTGTTCACGGGAGGATTGGTTGCTCAGTATTATCTCTTTGTCTTCGTAGGTTGGTTGACGGCTAGAACTTAGCTACTCATTTGTAATGTTAGCCCAGACTCAAGGCGATGAAGCTCTTCGTCCTCTTGGAAAACTAATCCACGGTGTATCTTTGCTTTCTCTTGTTAAGCTTTGTTCTTACGTCTGATAATCGCTTTGTGCGATCCCTTAGATCCGTACACGGAGCATGTTGGATAAATGGTTCTCAGTACACATGCGTATGGGGATGCGAGCATCTTTATCACGGTAGTTGGGCGTATCTCCGTGTGGGCCAGGTTCAATGACCCCGTTACATCGAGGAAGTCTCCACAGTGATGGTGTTCATTCGGTCAAACTGAACGAAAACTTAGAGTTAATAAATTGATTTTGTAATTCATAACCAAACCCAGCTGAATCTACCGGTTGATTGATTTAGAAGCGAACTTTTGTTTTTCGATTCGGTTTTTTGATTGAAGCGGAATTATGATAAAATCTGATAAAATATATGTTGTTGTGGTAGCTTAAAATTAAATCAAAGGAATTGTGATTCTTATTAAAATCAAATCAAGCCCCCAATGGTTAACGAATTAAAAAAAAGACGACAAGTCTGGCTGTGGTGGAGATCAGTACCCAGCCGGGTGATGGTGAAAGTCGCGCCCTCGCCCGACCCCGAGTGACAGTGTCGGGTTAGATCCCAGGGGCAGTGTTGATGTTGCTCTCACTCGCGTCCTGCTACAGCTCTTTTGGGGAAGAGGCGAGAATGAGCTTTGGTGATATTACTCAAGGGTCATTGGTCCCATTTTATCTTCTGAGGAACCATCGTGGGGATCAATCCCGTTAGGACTATATAGATTCAAGCTTGGGATATACCTTTGGTATGAGGGCTTTGTCGGCGGATATTAGTCCCCTCTTGGAGTCTTTATTCTTTCCAGGTTGTCGAATAGCGCTGGGGACATGATCGGGTAAGATTTCATAGTTCTGCATTTTCATTCTTACGTTCTTTTGTCTCTTTCCGGCAAAACATGTACAAATTTTGTTGTGGATTATGAACGTCTGTTGCTCCGAATCATCGGCGAGGTGGTGGAGATGGAGAATCACGAACTGCACGGAATGAGGTGAAGAACTTAGCAGAGGGCACTAATCGGCATGAGAGCGAAGATGTGCAGGTTGTCGAAGTCTGGTGGGTGAAGGCGAGCTTGACCATGGTGAAGATGGGTGGGCGTCTTCTTGATCTTTAGATAGGCGCCCACGTTGCTTGCCCGGAGAGTCAGCTCGGTGGAGGCTTACGAGATCTTCAACGTCACGTTGGGGGGCGAAATGAAGAGTCGTCCACTAACGATAGTCGCCGTTATCCCGAGCTTTCTGATGGCAGAAAGGCCTGCGTGAGGTGATATACATCTTGAGCATGATGTCTTTGATGAAGAAGAAGAAGCAGTCGGGGAGATTGAAGGCATTACGGGATCTTTCGATGGAGGCGTGTATGCGCGATGATGGAAGACGGAAGAAGTCGTCTTGATGAGAGCAGAAGGCCCCGTGATTGAGGTAGTGATAGTATATTCGGCTAAGCGACCTTTGATTCTGTCGTCGTTTAGGGTTTGCTTTAATAATACTCGGAATATTTTTCGCTCTCACTTTTTTGTTTTAGATGTTTCTTTGCCCACATGGGGATGATATTCCGTTGCTTTTATCTTTACATTGATGTTGCTATGCGTATTGATTTCTTTATCATACTCTCTTGTGACATTGTATGTGGTCTCTTGTTGTGGAAGAAACATTTGCCATTTTATGTAGAGATGGATCGCCCCTTACGAGGAGTTTTAACTCATCGGAAATGGTCGGAGATACTTGTGATTAATGTTAGGGGTTATTTACCAGTACGTCAAAGGGCACCATGCAGAAGTGCGGTAGCCATTACAAGCTGCTTGGATTATTTGCTTTGTTATTTTTATCTATCTTTACATTGTGTCAACATTTTTGCATAACTTTTTAACTACGTATTTTCATAGGACAAATATTTCAACATGGCCTGTGAAGAGGCCCTACATCCAGGGTCTTATTTGAATAGGTTTCACCTGCAGTCTTGGTAAGGTGAGGTTTTCCGGCTCTGGGTCTCGGAATGAGGAGGTGTTCACCCCAGGACCACCATTGAGAGGCTCGCCACGTGAAGTGTGGCCAAAAGAAGTCTTCACACACAGGATCTTAGGCTTGGTGAGGTCTTTTCATGGAGATGCTTGATGTAGAGGTTAATTTACTGGCCGTTGATCTTCCCTTTTGAGTCTTGGCGGAGGAGGTTATTTATTAGGACACCGAAGGCCCGCTCGTCAAAGGCTTTAGCGAGGCGGATGGGAATATGCTGAGAGAGCACCCCAATGATCATTGATAAGTGGCCATATTTGGCGATCGCGTATTCACAAAATCGAAGTAAGCGAAAGTAATCTTGTCGTTATTCTTGAGAATGACAAAGTTTTATGCATTGTGTGTGTGGAAATAATGTTGAAATGTAAATAAACACGTTTAACAGCGCATAGGGCATAAATAAACTAAAAAGTAGAAAATATCAAGTATAAATCTTCATTGAAGCCGAGGGAGAACTAGCATTTTGGGTGTGTGGTGCTCTCATCATTCGATTGCTTGGGAACTTTACTCATCTTGATGTGTGCATAACACTCCGGCGAATTTTAATATCTCGATAGTTTCACGTATTTCGAGTCGTAGAATTACACTTTAGAGTGAACTATAGAGTGGATATCCCGGAGGCTTGGTTTAAGTTGGAGCTTACCAATATCCCGGATTGTATGGAAAGGCGTCTACAAGCGAGGCTCGTCGTCTTCGTAACGCCGATGCGGAAGTCAAGTAACCGTGAGTGGTAGGTTGATCTGGCAGAGGACTTGATCGCTGCCGGTGAAACGATCGATGGTGTAGAAGCTGGAGCAAACATGTCTTAGGATCGATATTCATTTTATCAAAAGAAACTACGGAAATATGACATCATTTGTGCTTCTGCTGCATTAATACACTATGACCTGTTGACGAAAAGAAGTTGGCCATTAAGTACATATATGACAATATTAGATGCAGGTGGACTTGGGTTTCGAGGGATGTGGTCTTGAAGATGTCAACGTGATAGGCATCGCTATTGTAGTTGTTAGGATCTACGATCCGTTTCTTGAATGAAGGCAGGTGCCCATGCATTCTTTTCTTTATATTATTAGAGATCATTAGGTATTTTTGCTTAGTGTTAGAATGCACATTGATGACTGCATTTCTGCGTGATTGTCCAGCATTTAACTGCTCTACAAGGGAGTGCAATAGTCTTTAGTCTGTAAATTGCTTCGTGTGACGCGGATCATGGCTAGGGTTGCGTATTAGAATTGAAACATAGCAAGACAGTGACGAAGATCGGTTGCTGGTCAAGCTTCTTCCTTTGTTTGATTAGTTGCAGAGGAAGACCAAATTTGTTCAGTCCAGTTCGATTCGATTTGTGAATGAAAAATTTTAAAAAATATTATATTAAATGATTAAATGCGGGATGCGATCGATGGAAGCTTTTGGTTACTCTTTTCTTTGGAGAAAGAAATCGACCGTAGTCTGATACTTTGTTGGAGTTTGAACAGAGGCATTATTAGACGGCGATTATAGAACTAACTCCAGAAACGAAAAACCGCTTTTCTTTCTTGGAGTTTGGACTACATGTTTAGAAACTCCCTCATTTTTTCATGTAAAGGTAAATGAATGGAAATCGAGAGGAAAAAAAAGAACTTTTTATTCAAAAGGAAAAAAATACACTTACTTTTTATATTTAATTTTTAAAAAAAAATGAAAATATATATAAAAACTTTAGTTTTCGATTCGGTTTAATTGACGATCCCTCCACATAAATTAAGCTGAAAACGAATTTTTAAAAATAATAGCAGGAACACGATCAGATTTTTGGTTTTGGATGAACTTTCAGCTGATTCGGTGTGGTGGTTAACCCCGAATATCTTGCCAATATTACGACAAACTTGTTTTTGATCGTATGATCACCAGGTAGCGCCTAAATAGACATTCGTCTATTTCTTGAGAATGAAGCGATCACCGATAATGTCATGTTCTATGATAAGGCAATATAGATTGGAGCATACTCGTGTAGGATTATACCAATTGGCTTCTGATAGATCATTATCATTTTTTGAAGGCGTATCATTAATTATTGTGTGGCATTGAAGGTGTATGAGCGATCCGTATTTCGCCACCGGATCATGAGATTGATTAACATATTCCCACGAATACGACATTGGGTGAAACTTGGTGGACTCCTGCGCTCGATGATTATGCGCCATATCTTGGTAGCTCTTCCAAAGTGAGCAGAGGGTTTCTAGACCAAGGATTCCTTTAGGCGTCATTGATGGAGATACGCGCTACAATATCCCGGCCAAACTCATCTTCTAAACATTGGTGAAACCGTTGATGTCTTCGATCGATCCTTCATAAACTCATGATGTTTCTCATTTCAACCTGCTTTGAAAAATGTGAGCAATGATAGTCTTGAGGCATACGTATTGATGGAGAACTACGCATGAAGGCTTGAATTTTTTGGTTTATTTTTGATTTTTTACTTTTATGCGTTTATCGTTTTTTGCTTCGTGTAATTGCTTTGTGAATTTTAATCGATTATCGAAAATGCCCAAAGTTTAAAATTGAATTTTCTTATGAGCATTTAATTTTATGAGATGACATATTTTGGGTGAATAATGTGATGAATTATTGAGGAGATGTCATTTTATTTGTTTGACATTAATTAAGAAAATTGGGTATTTGGGCATGTTGCGAAAAATAAACTGTGGAGCTTTTATTGCTTAAAACTTTATCTTATGAAACTTATTTGTTTTCTTGAGTGTATCATTCATGGATTGATAGAACTCTGAGAACTTGCTCAGTATCTTCATTGAGAGTCATGTGTGTGTGCAAATTTTGAAAATAATTTAAGGCAATCCCTTGTTTGCTACTTAGCCTAAAAGGCGTACCTGTGAACCTCGTGATTCCTGGTTAGCCAATTTTTGAAACAAAACTTTTTATAGTCACATTGATCTTTAAAATTGGAAAAATGATTTTTATCCTTGGGAAATTTCTTGAACTTATAGAAAATGAACAAGTTTAGGGGAGATATGGTGAAAAATTATGAAAAAGAGGAAGTTGGCAAAGAAAGATGGATGGCGATATCTAGTGAATGAAGAATGTATGAAGCCTGAAAAAAATCTAGAAAAATGAGAAACTAGAGCAAAAGAAAAAGAAAATAGAAAATTAGAGCTTGAAATTCAAAGGAAAAAAAAAAAAAGAAAAAGAGAATGAAAAGGCATTTAAGAATGAAAAATGAGAAAAATAGATGGAGTTGAGTTGAAAAGGGAAAATACCTTGAAAGAATGATTTTATGATGAAATTGGGTTGGTGAATTGCAAGTTTGTGTACTTAAATTGATTTTGCTTTCAGTCGATCGGCAATCAATTTTTCCTACTACCACTGCTTAAATAGCTACATTACAACTAATGAAAAATTCTTTTGATTCTTAAATTGTGCACACAAAGAAGTGGTAGAGATGGTAGATAATTTCGGGCTATGGTAGTTCTACTTTAAGCCCCGAATTGATTTTTGAGCGTAAACATTGTCATCTGTTTAAGGAGTTGGTGATACGCTCTACTTTGTGGCGCGATGTTAAGTACGAGAAAGAATATCAATATTCCCGAACTTGTGAATGATGACTTATTGATGATGAATTGCATGGTTTCCAGATATGGAGTCAAATGAGATTGAATGTTTTGTAGTGTTCTTGTGTGTTCTTGTACCCGAAGTGATATTATTTTTCTTACATTTCTCGAGGGGCGAACAATCTTTAAGTTTGGGGATTTTTGATACATGTAAAATATACGTGCATTTAGGGCTTAAATGATATATAATTAATTTATTTGCATGTATATTTAGTGTGTTTTTACTTGGTTTCATAGAAGGGCATGATCTGCGTATTCTTGTAATTTTTGTTTTACAAAAAATGGAGTTTAATCGAAGAAATGTCAGTTGAAGGCTCGAATAAGGTTGCCGAATCACAGATAAGATCAAAAGACAAAAACCGGACAAAAAACCGTCCTGCGTTTGTGTGACCTAACGTTAGTGTGAAGATGACAGACATGTCAGGTGAAGTTGGGAAGAAACAAGAGGAACGAAAACAAGGTTTCTTGTGAGACGGACAAGTGTAGAAACCATACCGGGCGTGTGAAGTGGGCGTATGAAAGCCGCTGGCAGGCGTGTGGCACATGGTCAGGCCGTATGCGTGTTGTCACGGTTTTGTGTCATTTCGACTCCAACTCTACAAGTGATCTCTCAAGCATCTATAAAAAGGGACGAAAATTTGCACAAAAATTATCCATCAATACACCATCTGACACACCAAATTTCAAGAACTACAAGATTAGGTCTTAGAGAGGGGGCTAGGTGCGAAGAACACCACAAGACCTTTCGCATCTACGGGGGCTTGCAAGGCTTGAAGGCTTGAAGAAGAATTCATCCCACGACACGAAGGGTTTTTTTTCTTAGTTTAGATCTTGTTTGTGCTTAAACGATGTCGCGATATTGATTTTAAGATTATCATGAATTTGTTATCAATGTTTGGCTAATCTTTTGGAGGAGCATAATCAAAATTGTGGATTCATGTTAAATCTTTTTTAGGAAAAAAAAGCATGCATTAAAGTAAGTCTTTGGAAATCGTCAACAACAAAAGAACAAAGGTGGTATGGAATGCTAGTCGGCGAAAAGTGTCCATGAAGGCGTGTTTTTAGCATGAATCGCTTAAAAAAAATGGAGGCATCCCAATTAATTGTTTTCTTAATTAATTAATGTAATCTATTTTATGAATTCAGTGCTTATTCTTAATTGCTTTTATCGATCCAATAATTAGCATGTCATATTTGTTAGTGGAAATTTGGAAGAGGATTTCTAACAAAGACGAATCAGGTCGAGGCCTTGGCGGGTATATCAGTCGGAGACCTGGCAAGCTGCATTTGTGGGAGTCATTCAATTCATAGATTTTTTTGGGAGTTAATAATAGTTGTATCGAGTCGAGACTTATAAATGTTATTAATCTACAGTTTATCGCCTTGCCGGGATAAGGATAGTAACAAGAAATTGAACCCATATAATTGCATAACTTGGTTTTTAAAACTTTAATTGGATCTAATATTAAAGAAACATGTTGAGATTATGTGCACACAAGGTTTGCTTCCGTGGTTGTTGAAAAATACTTGTGGGTTCGCAAATTTATTTATTTTTTCTTTTTATTTTTGATTTTTATAAACCATTGATATTAAGCTCGTTTGATAAAATTGGAATGCGATGTTATTTTAACTAAGTATTTAAGTAGTCAATCCCAATGGAATCGACCGGCAACTGCCGTTATCTATAAAGCTATTTTGTATGCGAGGCGTTGTAAAGATCCGAATATTTTGGTGACACAACGGGAGTTGATTGAACCCGATTCAATGCCGCTTGGTTAAAGTATTGCAAAACACCTTTGATGAGGGGCGTCCCAATCGTATACGTAGAATCGCGCTTAGCATAGAATTTGTCAGAGTGTTCCCTAGGGATCTCTGGTTCCATCGTACTCAGAGATTGGTGGTCTTGATTCGAAAGGTAGAGGCTCGATCAAAATAGGGGGCGAAGGGCTTTTTTCATCAAGGCAATAGCCTGTGTGAATAGGATTAAGTTTGGAAGTTGCATTTTCAGGATTAACTGTTGCGGCATCTTTTCCCGATTTTCGTCACGATCTTCTTCCTTTTTCTTACGGACCTCTGCGGTGGGGTCTTGATAGCGAGGCGGAGCCATGGTAGTCTTCTATGGCATCATCCGCAAGCTTGGAGCCTCGAGCGTTAAGGCTGACTTCATCAGCCGGCTTGGAGGGCTTCCCAGATAAAAGCGAATTTCTTCGATGGCGCGAAGCCCCACTCGGGAGAGAGGGCGACACTCACTCTCCCGGGAGCGGAAGGTTGGCCTTCCAAGCGGTGTTCTTCTTCTTAGGTCGACCCCACGACTAGCAACTTGAGATCGGACTTCGTCTTTGCGATCGAGTTTGCATCTTACGGTGCTTTGCTAATTCTCACTCCTACGGCCTTGAAAATGAAATGCTGCAAATGAAATCACTCCAAAACTAAAGGTTTGATAAAATCCTCCTTCCCAATAAGGAAATCTTCAAGTCTTCTTCAAGTCTTAGAGGACAGCCTTAGGAATTGTCCCGAGGAGGCCTCAGCGCCATTCCAAAGACGGTGATTGGGAGAAGAATAAGGCAAGATGTATGGATACTAAATTCGTCGACGCGTGGTTATGAGATAATGCGAGAATGTAGCTTAAGTACAAATGAAGGCGATGTACCTTTTTTATACACGAAGCGGGCATATAGGCCGCGTAGGAAGAAAATCGATCTACAGGTAAAGATCGACTCCTTTGGGTGTATTATCTTCATTAAGAAACCTATTGGACAATTAATATTAAATTAATATATAAGTAAATTATATATTTAATTAATGAGTATGTTTTAACATCTTATTTTTGTTTTTTATTTAAATTGACAACATGAGATTAGTATTTTTTTCTGAAGTATATGTAGTATTGCAAGATTTTTATTTAGAGAGAGAGATGGAAATTTTGTATAGGGCATTATTTGCGAAAAATCCCTCATAAGAAATGAATAGAATATGTTGTTGGTTTAAAAGCTATAGGCTCGTTTTGTAATGTCGATTAGTTGATAGGATTATCAATATTAAATAGGTCTGGATAAATTGTACTGCTTATTGATAATTTATTTTGATATAAAATGTATTTGGGATGTTGGATTATGATATAACATTTTATATGATATGATGATAATAACATTTTAGGGATCTTGATTGTGTTGGATTAAATAGTTAAATGACCAAAATACCCAAGGTGAACTAATTTTAAATTTATTTTATTTACAATTTCTATGTGTTTTATTTGTTTATTATTTATAAATTTAATTATGAATTAATATTTCATTTTCTAGTATCCTTCTTTTCACAAATTCGTAAATAATTTTTTATGCTATTACCTTATTTTCAAAAGTAATAGAAAACTAGAAATATATAAATAAAAGTCATAATTGTAAAATTTCTTCTCTTTCCTCATTTCTTTTTTTAAACTTTTTCCTTGCTTTTCATTTTATCCTTCTTCTTGGTGTTTGTCTAATTCATCGCGCCGTAGCTCAAGCTAACATGGCAACTTCTACAGAATGCAATCACACCTATGTATTTCAGAGAAGAAGGTGGAGGAAGAGGAGGAAAAGAAAAATTGAAAAAAAAACAAACAGGATTCATATTTGTGGTAAAAACTTGACAAAATGGGGGTAATGGTAACGTTAACTCTGGTTTCAGGGAGGTAATAACGAAACTCATTTTGCTGGAAAAGGCCATATCTCATGATTATTAATTATATAACATGGGAAAATTGTTAAAAATTCACATTGGCCTAAATTAGTCTTGGCGGCGTTAGCGAGGACGAATCAGAAGAAATTTTCTGATAGGGGGCGCCTAAAATAAACATAGCAAATATGTTTGGGCTAATTACAATAAACTGAGATGTTTCAATTTACAACAACAAAAAAAAAAAACGTCGAGTTTATTATGTTCTAAATTTAAGGGGTAATTGCAATATTTTTATAAATATTAGGGGATTTTGAAATACTAATTTTTATGAAAAGGGAAAAAATGTATGGCGGATCAAGCCTCCAAAGTGAGTGCTTTGTGTTTTTCAAAAATCTTTAGTTTTCTTTTGTAATTAACCGTACCTCATGAGTGTTTTTTTATTTATCCCTAAATATAATGTAAACTACATCAAAACCAATGGAAGGCCGGAGGCACACTTTTATTAAGAACATGGGTAATTATTGGAATTCGCAATTTTAAATGGTAAAAAAGTGACTATTATTAAACAAACAAAGGAGGATTTGTGTTGTAATTTATAAATAACAAATTGAAAAAAAGAAAAAAAACTATGGGGCACATTACTGGATTAAGTTTTAGTTGTGTGCCCCCATAGTAGGACATGTATGTCCGTCTTTGCAAGCGTTAAGGCCCCCAATCGACCATTCGTTTAATCCTCAGGGCTTTTTTTTTTTTTTTTGGGTGTTAGCGCCGATCGGAATTCGATTAGTAAACTTTTTAGAAACGTCATTGGAAGACATGGTTATTTATCAAACAAATGGTGGACAAGTTTACGGGATTGGCAACAATGCCTGGCGTAATATCAATCCCTATCACTAATATCAAGCGAGGAGGCCTATATATATTTCTTTGAAAAAAAAAACTATATATGGATGGTTGGGCCAAAGGGTTCTAGATTAATATCAAAATTTTCAACAGTTCAATTATCTTTTACTTAAACGACGATCGAATAATGAAAGAGTTCATACAAACGTTTTCTTGTAATGTTATATTGTTGTTTGGACAAAAATGTTCACCTCTACTTGGGCGAAATATCACTCTTTCCATTATAAATCGTTCACTAAAACTTTGTTACATTAATTTTTTCTGGATTATATTGTTTCGACTTGGTATATTGCAGAATGGCCGAACAGACAAACCTGTCAGACCAGCCAAGCCCAACAAATACAATGCTTGAAATTTCAATTAGTTTTAATCCTATTTCTGTTCAGAAATTACTATAAAATAGTTATATTAAGAAATTATTTATTTATTAAGTATTTAATCTTCTGAGTTTTTTTACTTTTTCTTTTAAAATTGTAATCACTTTTTTGTAGTAGAAAGTTGTACATAACCAATTATTTGTAGTGGCAACATAAAATGGTCAATAAATCATGATCAAGACCATCAATCCTTCCACCCATTCAATAACAAAAGAAACAATAGCAAGGCAAAGAAAAAGGGGACATAATAAATCTTCTGATCTAAAGAAAAAGAATAAAAGAACAGAAAATTTATTCAATATCCCCAATATCTCAAGCCCATATTGCCAGAGAAGACATCAATACAGCCCCTAAAAACAGAACAAAATAAGACACCACTTGGAGACTCACCATTGCAGCTCATTCTCTTGCTCAAAAAATCAGCTGCAATTAAATCCACTAGAGCCATGTAAACAAAGTCCCAGCAGATATTGAGTCCAAAATACCTTGATTATTAAAGCTCTCGCTATTAGAATTGTACACCGAAGAAATGCGATCCCAACAGCGATCCCCAGTGGGTTATTCCCCGGCAAAAAAAAGCAAGCCATCAGGGTCGAATGAGACTTCTAAATTGGGCCTGTGAAATGCAGCCACCTAGAGCAAAACCTTGAAGAATTGATGGAGATAATGCTCCGATCAAGGAGTCGGGTGTACACGAGGCTATGTGAAACTCGAGAAGAGTCCTATGATCACAGAGTGTAAACAATCCCGAGTTCGAGAACCTGTAAGGACATAAGTAGGTACTCTATATCAGCTATTTCAGACGTCGTAAGAAAAAGCAGATGCATAATTGGATAAACTAACAATGGATGACAAATCTTAAGGACAAATTCAACAACTTTGACATTGATTGGTTATCCTTTTCCTTCTGTGGATTTTCACAAATTATCATCATTTATAGGTGATTCCATTAGCTTTAACCAAAAAAAGATATTGCAGAGATCAGAAAAATACATTTTGATATCATACTACCAGTAGCTGATTCAGAAATTGAAGATGGGGGGGATTTATTTCTCTTCAAAATAGTAGATAAAAGAGTAAATCTATGACTTCTTCTAGAACTATCACATATATTCCATAAGAAATTAAAATCAAGAAAACAAGTTCATTGTGTTAGGCTAAGTAAAAGATGTGATCTTTGAGGCATTCATGAAAATGTAAAACTTAAGTTGACTTTGCATTGCAATTAAATGATGGTCGTGTTCATAATTAAGCTACATAAATATAAGTGTTCAGTTTAGTACTGCAGTATTACAAATCTATCAAAGTGGATCACAGATAAACATAAGTACTTTTATTGTTTTTTTTTTGAGAAATACTTTATTGTTGTTTATATATGATAATACATCTCATATCCAAGATGTCTTTGTATGTGAGCAGGAGATAGAACAAGATGAATGACAATACAATCATCATACATATATAAATGGATACACATACACATATAATAAACTAGCACGAACTCAATCCATAAAATGAATTAACATTAAGCCAAATCATGCAGCAAAAAAAAAGTAAAAGGGATAATTACACAAAAAAAAAAGGAGATGTTTTAAAGTTACAAAAAAACCTGAAGTAAGTTTGATTCGATCTTAAATTTAAGGAGTTAAGCTTAATATTTTAGAAAATTTAGGGGAGAGGGGTTGAAATATTTTTGTATGGAAGGGGAAAATGTAAAAGCAGAATCAAACCTCATAGGGTATTTTGCAATTTAAACCTCAGGTTTTTTTTGTGTAATTATCCTAAAGTAAATGCAATAAATAGAACATGCCTGTGAAGCGACAATGTGTCTTCGCCACCTTCCTCATCCCCCACACCAATCCATGCGAGTGCGGTGACCATGTGAATCCTCCGTCACATGCCCCGCAAAGCCCCTATGTTCTTAGCATGACTATGCCTATGATGTGCCGCTTTGTCGCATGCATCCCCCGATATGCATGGCACCCCCTTCCTCTTCTCCAAACACCTTCCCATTAAACCCCTCGTTTCACGAACAATCCCGATTCAGACACCTCATCTGACGAATCAACCTTAACAGTTTTGACTTTGTTTCTCCTGCTTCCTCTCGTAGTATTGCGTCCCGACAAAATCAGCCAACAACGTGCCCAATGCAGCCATCATGGTAATAGACAGCGGAAACTTTGACCCACGGGAATTTGGCAGACATGGGTCGGTTAATGCTGGCGTGGCGTCTGGTAAAATATGGGCGAAGCGGTGGCCAGGATAGCGCCAGCAGCAAAGGCTTTGGCGGCAACAAATAAGTTGGTCGGTTTTTTAAAACCTGCGTTTTTTTTACCGAGTAACGGAATGGGGGCGCGGAGACTCCTGCTAAGGGGATTGCACCAATTGCAATAAGTTTAAGGATGAGAGCATAGAGTCGTCCCGGCATCCTTAAGTATTCTTCACTGTTGCTGCGTGACGGTTGACATGGATTCAGAAATATTCTGCACAAACGAGTCTTTATGACCACCAACACGAAGAATTCAGAGTTAGTCTTACAAGTTGTTCAATGATCAGAAAAGGAATAATTACACCAAAAAAAAAACCTGAGGTTCAGGCTATTACGAAAAACCCAAAGGTTTTTGAAATTTACAAAAACCCCTTCGGGTTAAATTTAAGGGAGTAACTGTATTAATTTTATAAATTTCAGGGCACTTTTGAAATGTTTTTCTTATAAAAGCGAGCAAATGTAAGTTGAAATCAAACCTCAAGGGCTTTGCGATTTTCAAAAAACCTCTGGATTTTTTTGTAATTAGCTCAAACCTCAGGGGTGTTTTGTAATTATCCTATTAGAAAATGCAAGAATTGGGAATGTGTTCTACACATGAATCGGTAAAAATCCCGGAATGCAGTAGACCATACTGAAATAAACTGAATCCAGTGGTAATTTGGATTCGTGAAGTACAAGAAATCAAAATAACAGTAAGAATTGCGAAATCTTCTTAGTAAGATGCAACACCGCTCACAAGAGATTATAATGACAATTCAATAGTTGCTAGTAAAAGGATATCAGACAAACAAGCTTTTAGCGAAACAAGACATCACAGGAAAATAATACACATGTACCTAAAAGACTACCAACAAATGGAAGTCCTAGTAAAAACAAAAGAAAACCCATACCGACAATTAACTGAAAGCATGACCCAAACATGATATTTGAAACACTTCCTATTGGTAGGGCAGACAATGCAGACAAAAAATAGGAAATTCAGGAACCAAACCTTTTCAAAATAATGATCTCAAATCTAAAAAAGAGACTCTGAAGGCAAATAATCTTGCTATACTCCACAAAGAGTAAAGAGAAACTAAATTCAAGCTAGATTACAGCCTTTTTTACACCTTAAAAATTAAGTAAACGGAGAAAAGTTACTGAACAGTGAACACAAGTACAATCTCACAGTTCCATGCCAGAGAAAAAGCATAACTTGAAAATTTAACTTTTTTTTTCTTAAATTCCCAAATTAGGCATGTCTAAAACAAACTTCCCTGTTTAACCTTGTTTGCGTGAAAAATTCTATTCTATTCCAGTCAAAAAACTAAGCAAGCAAAACCCACGAATCATAATTCAATCTTTCTGACATTTCCTCAATCCTAAGGCAAAAATAATCAAAATGGCTGCCAGAATTTACCAGAATAAACCCGAATTTTCTGTCCAAATCTCCCCAGACCAAAAGCACCGGCAACAGATCTGCACCCCAATTCAAAATTCAAATTAAGCGCACATCAAAACACAAACCTAAACTCAATAATCAGAAAACGAAATTAACTACGAAGAGAGAATAGAAAGCGCTCTCGATTGTAACGAAAAACAAAAAAAAATAATAACCTCTAGAAATGACATAGGGCAGCAGGTAAAATCCCCTGTTTTTTATTTTTCCCGTTATTTGGAGCCTTCTAATTCCAATTCTGCAAAACTCTCAGAAGCAGAAAACACGAATCTCTATACGCACGGATATGCGTGAAGAGTATTTTGTATATATATAAATATAAAAATTAGAATCAAACAAGGATGCTGACGAGTTCAAGTCCATGACATGCGATGATGGTTTTTTGTCAAAAGTGAAGGAATACATAAGATATATGTAGTGTGTGTATAGATGCAAAATTTTAGAGAGAGAGAGAAAGAAGAAGAAGAAATGTTGAAATGTCGACATTTTTGGAGAGGGAAAGAGAGATAGAAACACAGTCGCGGTTTGGATTGTGAGAGAATCAGCTGAATTGTGTCGACACCATTTGTGTAATATAATTAAATGCATATTTTTATTTCTCCAGAGCAGGGATACAGGATCTCTGTTAAGACTTTCCTATTCGTTCTGCAATGCAAGACGTATTGGATGAAATACGGCGTGTCTGAATGATGTCGCGTGATGTCGCGATTAAGCGGTGTCACGTATGTCGATAAATCCGATATATGGAATAGGAAGTGGAATAGGAAAAGTGGAATAGGAAATCTTCAGAGACAGTCATGTGAACATTCATAAATCCCCATTTTCTAAATGTTTTCAATTTCATTATATAATTGATTGTGTAAAGGCCTACAAAGGGGAGGGGAAAAACCTTTTGTATGTAGGGCTAGGGTAATAATTTAGGGTAAAAAAGTAATATTTGGTTTCAACATATTTTTTGTTGATTACTATAATGTATTAGTTTTTATTCTTAAGTATTACTTTTATATTAAATGTAGGGATAATTACAAAAATAAACCTGATATTTTGGTAAATTACAAAAAAATTAGAGAAGTTTCAAAATTAAAAAGAAAAAAACCATTGAGGTTTCATTTTTATCTTAAATTTAAGGGGATAACTATAATATTTTCATAAATGTCGGGATTTTATTCTTGAAATATTTTTGATTCTGAAGGGAAAAATATAAGAATGATCAAACCTAAAGGGTTTTGTAATTTTCAAAAGTGCAGGTTTCTTGTAATTAGCCCAAACTGGGGTTTGTAATTATTCTTAAAAGCATTAGGGCGTGATAGGATATACTTCATTTTGAAATTGTCATTTTGCTAGATAAAAATGGTAAAAGAAATTTTGGAAGAAAAAGATGAATTTTGAGTGATTGGATGTGAGATGAAAAAATAATTCCACTTAATGATTGATTTGATTTAAAAATATAAAATAATGATTGAATATATGATTTGTAGTTAGAATTGTGTGAGTGAGTGAATAATAAAATTTGTGGGAGGATGTGGAATAATGATTAGTTTTTTGTGAAAAAAATATGTAGATGTGATTGATAAAGAGAGAAAAATGAGAAAAAAATAAAAGTGAGAAAATAGTATATTTTCTAAAATTTTCATAGACAATCGCATTTTTATAAAAAAAATCGATAGAATGAAAATGGAATCCATACATTCAATCGCAACTTTAGGGCGCGATTGGATATCTTTCATTTGAAAATTTTTATTTTATTTAGAGAATAATGGTAAAAAAATTGGAAGAAAAATAAATGATTTTGAGGCTGTGATTGGATGCCAAGATGAAAAAGTAATTATGAAATTAAGTTGATTTAATTTAAAAATAGTAAAATAATAATTGGATATGATTGGTAGTTAGAAAATGTGAATTGGTGAATAGTAAAATTTGTGGAAAAATGTGTAATAATGATTAGTTTATTGTGAAAAAATGTGTAGATGTGATTGATAAGATAAAAAAATAAGAAAAGTAAAAGTGAAAGAATAATATATTTTAAATTGAAATTTTAAGCAAGCAAATCGTATATTTAGTAAAAAAATTAGGTGGACGAAAAATAAAATCACTTCCCGTCTAATCGCGGCCTTAATTTTTTGTTTAAACGCACGTGCGGCTTTATACTCTTCACAATATGATCTTACTGTTTATTCTGGCTTGTGATATAATACAAAATTTTATGAGTATATGACCATTGAATTGTATATCACTAAATCACGATTCTCATTTTTTTTGTTTTTCTTAGTAATAAAATAGTGTAGGCATGTTAATTACCCGAGGGTTCATGTCTTATATATATATTGAGTAAATATCCTAGGAGGATAAAGGTGATAGGAATTGAACACCAACCTTTAATATGAACTTTGAGAGTTTAGTATAAACTTGAGTTTTAACTAGGAGTGACAATATTTGACCACGACACGAAAATAAGCCAGGGTTAGTGTTTAGCTTTATCTTGTTGTATTTGTGTCGTGTTCGTGTTTTTACGTATTTCGCGATAAGGCCAGGCGGACACATAATGACGCGATAAAGAAAGCGAGCGATAATGGCGTTCACGCGGTAGTAACCGCAATCTTGACCCGGCCACGACCACGAACCACGATAATAACGCGTTTACTGTTAGTGACGATAACTTTGATATTTTGTATGTTTGTATCATGTATTATATCGTGTAATTTGTTATCGTTTATTAACATATAAATCATTTTCCTTTTGTTTTGACTTATCATATCACTATTTCGTGTTCGTGTTATAAATGTCCTTATTGTGTCGTGTTAAGTGTGTGTATCTTCTCGTGTCTTGTCGTTATACGTGTTTCACAAAACCACGGCTTGTGATAACGATTTCTTGCACTCACTAGCTTTAACCATTTGACCACTTTATTTAATTCTCACTAATGTTTTCTATTATATTACAATACGCATGAGATAAATATCATGCGTATAAAATAATATACAAATAAGTTGCACTGTGAAAATATTGTGTGGTGAGCATATTCCTTAGTCAAAATCATTAAATTAATGAGGCGCCCCCTCCGGTCCAAATGACATGTGTGATGTGATGTTCTTATTCTATGCGCATGTTGATGTGGCGAGGCCAAAATTAAAAATTTGGGGCGAAACCTATTTTGATGTCTACTACAAAAAAATTACTCAATTTTTTTTTTGGGGGAAGAAAGTGCAAATGTATTTTCCCTTAACATACATAAATATAGAAAAAAATCAACAAAATTAAGGAAAAAAAACGTTTGGAAAAATTTGGGGGCTTGCTCCTGTTAAATCTGTTGTTGCCCGCATTGTGAAGCTTCGTATTCGTCGATTACAAATTGGATTGGAGGAGGAGTTTTTGTGTCTCGATCAAACAACTTAGGACTATGCCATTTCGTTGAGGCATGTCCGTGATGACCACGTGGCGGGTCATCATGGAGTCTAGGTATCATACTTTTTGCACAGTGGGTACCACTTAGCCCATGTTATTTTTATTCTTTTTTAATATATTTAATGTATATTTTACATGTATATTATATAAAATAATATAATTTATGTATTTAATATTATATTTAACATATATAATGACAAAATTTATAAAAAAATATGTATTTATAATACAAAAATATAATATTAAAAAATTAATAATAATATAAAATATAAGATACAAATATACAAAAAAAATACAAATATCAACGGGGCGACCCTCCATGACCCGTGGCGGATTGCCGCCCACCCGATATCTGCTTGAATCACGCGTCTCATTATGCGTCACTCACGTGGAACTCAGGGGATGAAGTTGATCCTATGGGGTTGGTCTTTTATTAAATTAATGAGGCAAACCGTTCACTTCATGCCTTCAGTTTTTAAAAATGATTAAGAACAATTCCTGTTTGAGAAGTTCTTTCATCTTTGGGACAGTCTCTATCTAGGGAAACTAGAAATAGACTTTTCTTTTTTCCAAAAAAAAAAGAAAAGTAATCCCAATTATTTTAATTAAAGGTTGACTTATGGCCAAAACGACCTTATAATTAAACATTCTCATTTTCCCATAAGAACATCGACTTATTTTTACAATCACAAAGACAGTAGCACTTCGATTTTAATCTATGCTATCTTTTTACAATTTCTAGAATTTCAGCATTTATTTATTTAAATTTGCAATTGTCCTAATCAAGTTAAATATCAGGTCACGTTTTGACAAAATCTAGATTTAGGTCTAAAGCAATGTTTTAAAAACCGTCACAGGTGATCAAACCGGCCAGGCCAGCCACCGGTGGCGGTTCAACCGGTCGGACGATTCAACCGCCCGATTTTACCGGTTTTTACCGGTTTAATAAAATTATTTATATTTGAAATTATATAACCAAATCTCCACTAATATACATATCTAAAATAATTCAAGATCTAAATAAGTACATTAAATAAAAAAATAACCATTCTACAGAAGATAAAAATATAAATATTAACTCAAAATAATAATCTTTAAAATTGTCGTTCTGTAAAATTTTAAGTATAATGCTTGTAGCTTTTATTTGAAATCCTATTATTTTAAAATAAGATTATAAATGAGACAAATGAGAGTCTTATGACACACATTTACTCTCTCCAACTTTATAGTCTCCCAAGAAAGTTCATAGACTAATTAATAGACCGATATCAACCACAGCTCACTGCCTGATTCTGTGTGACTTTTTTTTTTTTTTGAAATATATCTGTGTGACTGTGTTTGAGGATGGTGTCCATTAACCAAGAAGAAAATCAAGAGAAGATGGAAAAATTCTTGACTACAAGAGAGAATAAGATATGGCGCCACATGCTCACTTGCCGGGGAAAACAAATGAAAAGCCAGGAGATAAGCCGGCTTGTAGAGGCAATGGCGCAGTGGTGTGGCGGGATTTCTCTTCTCCTCTATCCCCCAACCCGCATTGATTTTCCTCTTTTGGTTTATAGCAGGGCCGGTTGAAAAACGCGGTTTTCGGTTTTCCCCGGTTTTCAGCCGGTTCTTAGGTTGCCTCGGTTAACAGCGGAATCGGTTCTTAGGGGTAATTGGCCCAGGACCGAGGCACGGTTCGGTCGAACGATTGAACGAAGCAAAGTGCGGTCCAGTTTTTAAAACACTAGTCTAAAGAAGCAAAATTCTATAAAATGGGAAAAAAATGATTCCGACCTTTGCCCAATATCTAGTACAGAAAGTGACACTTATTTTAATTTATGACGCAAATAATTGTGTGTGTTAAGTTTACAAGCAATACGTGATCGGAACGTACATACTAAATGAATAATATATCACAATCACTTGTTTTAAATTGACTTTTTTCACGTTAATAAAAAAATGTCGACACTATGTTGAAAAATGGTTGGCGTGCATGTCACAAATTGAACAAACGTACAAGTTTGAGTAGGGCCAAACGTGATTGACTTATTAAAGGAGAGGAAGAATATAGTAGCATAGTGGCATACTGTGTTTTAGTATTGTGAAACGCCGATACATTATATACAAATAATAATTACAAGACAAAATCTTGATAACATACTTCAATTTTTTGTAAATTTTCAAACAAACTCTAATGATAAATGAATAATTTACTAGTAAAATTACAGATCATTAACTTGATAAGTTATACTTAATAGTAGATGTGCCAAAACCAACACGGCTTGCCCGATTGAAAAGTTGGATTGGTTTGTAATTTCGTATAAAAGAAACTATACTAATTAAGCTCGATCCTTTTGGCCCATAAATCCAGGACTGGCCGGTTGCTACGTGTATTTTCAAGGGCAATTGACATTAATATCAATTTTTGATATATCATTTTCTGACTTTTACGCTTTTGGTCTAAATTTACCCTCAGCACTTTTTCTGATAATCATTTCAAGTGAAAATTAGGATATTTTTCTGTTTTGTTTCAACATTGTTTTAACATGTTTTGGCTTGTAGAAACAACTGAAAGCTTGATATAGAAACAAATCGAAATAATATAGAAAACAGCGTAGCGCGAGAAAGAGTTAAATAGGCAAAATTGTATTTAACATAAAAAAAACCATGGAAACAACAAAAAACATCGAAACTACATTAAAAAAATATGGAAACAACCCAGGAAACAGCGTAAAATATTTAAAACACCATGAATAAAAAAAGCTTAAAAATAGGTAAAAATTGTATTTATCATTCAAACTAATGCAATCCAAGCAACCAAAAAAAAAATAATTAGAACAATATTAAAAATATTATAGAACAACAGGAACAATAAAACCAATGTACAAAAAATAATATATGAATAAAAAACAACATAAATAATAGGTTAAAGTTGTTTTGAAACATCGAAACAACAAAAGAAACATAGAAACAACAAAAAACAAATTTAAGCAAATATCGAAGCGAGCATATAACATGCAAAACAATGCAATAAAAAAAAAAATAAAAAGTTATGCGGGAGCATAAAAAAATAGGTATAAAGTAAAAAAAAAAATAGGTACAAAAAGTAATAAGAAGCGTAGTGTGTGGTATGTGGACCAAAATCGGCGTATTCCATGTAATTTCACCTATTTTCAAAGAAAGTGGGATGGACTCTAGAAAAAGTGGTCAATGGAATTTTGGGTCGGGCGGTTAAATTTTATCTTTGATGCAGCTCATTTACTGAATACACTTGATATATAGTATCCAAATATCAACTACAAAGGGCTTCAATTGCGACACGACACAGTAACTCCTACACGAACCTAATATGAATTTAGCGGGTATATGTATGGCTTGAGTTAGTCAGGTTGTCGTGGCTTGTGGTCGGACATGATTGGGAAAAAAATAGAGTGTTATAAGGTCGGCATGCGTGTCAACCGCGATTGACCCATCTAATTGAATAGTGACATTAATTTCATATTTTGTGACATTTTTAGTGGGTATATGGTGTTGGACAAATAATTGAAAGCATTTTCCAGTAACTTAATGTATTTTTTATTTTTAATTTTAGCTTTTTCTCCTTTTTTTTTTATTTTTCGTGTCTACTTCAAATTATATATGTATTTTAGTGTAAGTATCAGGTTAATCGTAACAACATGTTGTGTTTTGTATCGAATATTTATCATGTATCAACGTAGTCATGGCGCTGAAATATGGAGACAGTTCATACTCATAATCAACTACGCATTCAATTTGAAGTGGGGAAGAGATTGGTGCCTAGTGGTGGGAAGGAAGACTGTATTAGTCAAATTAGCATTTAGGAGCTAAGTCCATATATGAATTATCATGATAAGACTTGGGTGGATAACAAGCAGAAAAATTTGTGTAGCTTTTAATTTAAAAGTGATATTTTAGTGTGAAAAATATTTACTTTATCCCTAAATACACTAAAATTAAGTGAACTTAGATAAAATATCGGTTTTTACACTAAAATATTGGTTTTTATCTTTAAAAATATCATTGTGCATTAAAAATCTGATTAAATCGCGTTGTGTGAGTTTCTAAAGGCCTCTTCGCCCAACAAAATGCTATGTTAATGCTAATTCGGTTCAATATTTTTTTTGATGGATCTAATTGTTTTTCAGAAAAGAAAATCAAAGTATTAAAATAGTATTAAGTATCAAAGTGATAAAATTGCATGTTTAACTTGTATTATCATTTAACTTTGGTAAGTAAAACATGTAATAAATAAATATAGAAACATGCATACACAAATAACAATTCAATGATATTTGATACTATTAGGTAAACATAAAGACATAACACCAACATCTAAAGGGTGTGTTATATTTTGATACTTGAAGAATGTGTGTATTTAAATAATAAAAAAGAATATTAAAAAATGTAAAGGTTAATGTAATTCTCATTTAAAGAGAATAATGAAAAGTTGAAATGACAGACAAGTTAACCAACTTTAGGTTTTGCTGGACTTCAACTAGGCACCTATTTAGGATTGTTTGATTTAATTCAATATCCAATCGTGAACAACTAAAAAGGCCCACATGACTACTGATGAGTGATGGGAGTCCATCTCTTATTAGGCCGATTTGCTAACTCAAAGCCTATTCCAATTTCAGAGGAAAGAGAACTATTCTTCTAGAAAGTAATTGAGCCTGGTGATCTATAAAAATCAACCAATGGGCTAAGCCCACAGATTTATAGTCAATATTTGAGCAAAACGGTGTCTAATGCAGGTAAACAACCCGTCTTCGGTGTATTCGCCCAAAGTTCCATTGTGACGTGTTTGGGTCCGTTGGTTGTGTTGACATAAATTTTATAAGGCGATTAATCGTATTTTTAAGTTAATGTCGGCGCTTTTATCTTACAATCTGATATTACCTAAATTTGCTAAAGCTCTTTTTCTACACAACAAATACGCTCTTGCCAAAAAATTAGGATATTTTTCGCTTTGTTTCAACGTTGTTTTGAAACGTATTTACGTGTTTTGACATTGTTTTAACATGAATCTTTTAATAAAAATAGGTAAAAATTGTATTTAAGCATTGAAAACGTTGAAACAAAAAACATCATAACAATATTAAAAGGGTATGAAAAAGCAATAGCGAAGCAATAGAAAAAATATTTAAAACCATGGCGTGAATAAAAAGAGCTTAAAAAAATGGTAAAAATTGTATTTACGTTGAATACTACAGAGAAAGCAACAAAAAATAATTATTAGAACAACATTAAAAATATTATAGAACAATAACGAAACAATAAAAACAATGTACAAAATAATATATGAATAAAAAACAACATAAAAAATAGGTTCAAGTTATTTTGAAACATCGAGAAATGAAAAGACAACAACAAAAAACAAATTTAAACAACGCCGAAATAACTTATATAACATATAAAACAATCACGAAAAAAAACGAAAAAAAAAATAATCAAAAATAGCAAGGAACGTAAAAAAATAGAGTACAAAAAGAAAAAGGAAAAAAATAGGCACAAAAGTAATTAGAATGTATTTATTGTGTAGTAATGGTACAACAATCGGCGTATTGTGTTAATTTCCCCAATTTTATATTCTTTCGTGCAAAAATTTTCAACTGCCCTATGTGATCTATTTATTTATTCGTCTCAAGTTTGTTAACCACTAATTCGAGCTTATTTACTATATGTGTTTTTCGTCGATCAAAAATGACTTGTATATTTTAAAAATCTAAATAACATATCTATTTGTATGAATTATATAAGTTGTATAAATTAATTATAATCCAAAAATTATATTTATATTACATTTAAATTTTTTCAAAAATTGATATTAAAAACAACATATTGATCATTCAAAAATCTTGCTAAAAGCGACATAATAACATCATAATTGTGTCATTTCAAGTTTACCTGGCGAGCCGTTTTATTATTCGTATTATTTAAATTAAGACCCTAATTTCAACTCTAACATAGCTTCAATCCAAATTTATTGTCGTGTTTTTGTATCGCGTTAAGCTATGACCCCCAACTTGTCTGAGGCATACAAATATAGTTGGTGGTGTGTCATAATGCCATAGTAAAGCGCTCAAATACGAATTTAATTCGTCTTTTTGAGAATGAGAAAATAGTCGATAATGCGGTGTAATTTCTAAGAGCAGAATTGTTTTTGCTTTGGCGTCGTCGTTCGGCTCGCCCATTGTTGTTAATTTGTCTTTATTTGCATCAGAATTATTCGTTGAAATGCCGTAAAAATTGCTGATAGGTGTGAGTTTTGCATGTATTTTGAGGTATAATTGTGATAAAAATGGGGATTAAGCACCATAACTTCTGTAAAATGTTTGTGTATTCACTCTTTGTTGGAAAATATATTACGCTTTGGTCGTTTTGTAGGAATTTAATGATATTTGAGCAGATTTGGATGCAAATACGAGGCATGCAGAAGTGGAAACACTAGATCGGTGGATGTACGAAATCAAGCTAGTATAAGTTGAAGTTGAGCTTATATAAAAAAAAGGGGAACAACTTGGAGTAGGGCGTGCCTTGGCATGCCGTGCGCCCATGTACAGGTTGGCGTTGAAGGCTACGGCATGGAGGCGGCGGGTAGCCGTGCCAGCATCGCCACACCGTCGTCTTGAGAAGATTATTGATACCTACGGCATCCGCCGCGGGTAGGCCAGGTGCATGTAGCCGCCACGACGCGTGCGTGTTTGCCAGCAAGGGGAATTGCTACGGGATGGCAGCGCGCAGGTAGCTCGTGCGGGCGCCACGACCGTGTCTATGACTGAATGCCATTTTTACGCAACAACACTCTCACAAACTTGAAAGGGCTTATAAAAGGTTTTTGGCGCACACGAGGATATTGACATTTTGGCTATAGCACACAAGGCGAAAGTTCTATTCTTGGAAGACATCAAGGAGGCAATCGGGTTGCATCGGGCTCAAGGAGCGAAGATATATCGAGAGATTATCGACTTTCCTAAGTTTTTCTTGCTTCTCTTGTAGTTTTAATCTTTCATTTTAGTTCGTCATGGCTTTGAACAATTTGATTATGGTTATTTAGACATCACGTGTAGCTAAACTCTTTTAGATTTCAGGGTTTTGGAAGTAGATTGATGAACTCTTGTTGAATGTTTTAATCTTAGTTGAAGTTATTGTCATGAAGCCTGTTGAGTACTTTGAGCTTGTTAACGTGTTTTATCACGATCAATGATTTAGCATGTTTGATATATTGATTCATATTCGAGAGATGAGTTTCAATATTAGATCTTGAGTACTTGACACGGAAATATTTGCATAAATGAGAGGTTTGTAAATATTTGTGAGACAATTGATCTTTGTGCTTTGGGTTGAATATCTTATGTTGGGTAAATCTGGCATAGGTATTTCAATCTACATTTTATATGCATCTCGAGAGGAGGATAAAATACTTCGTGATAAATCTTATAGGAATATTGATAATAATTTGACTTTGATTAACTCGGACAACAAATGAAGTTATTAATGAAATCTTAACACAAGGGGAATCTATTTCATCATCTTGATACTTCTATTATTCTCATTATCTTACTCTTGTGTTTTTAGTAGTCTTAATTGTCTTAATCTCACACAATCATCATATTCACGATCATCTAAATAAAAATAAGGCTATCTTAGTTTAATACTTAGCGTATAAATTTATTAGTCTCAGTGGATCACGACACCTTACTATTCTATAAACTGCACGTACACTTGCGGTGAAGCTAAAATAAAGGCGAACAAGTTTTGATGCACGTTCTGAGGATTAATCTGATTTTTGGTGCTAATTTTGCGATAGATAATTATTCTTAATTTAGATATTTTTATTTCGATATTTTTGTTTGACTTTAAATCCTTCATTATTTGAAACATTTTTTCTTTAGTTTAGTCCGAGTAGTGCATGAACACTCGCTCTAGGCGAGGAAATTTAATCACCGCCCATGCTCCAGTTGAGGCTTTCGCAAGGAGAATCGATTGACTCTTAGGATGGGGTGAAGACAACAAAATCAGATTATGGGGGCCTTGAGAAGAAGAAAATAGGGGTAACAATGGGATCGACGAGTTACCAATCTGGGTTCATCAAGCTATCGTGATTACTTTCAACCTTAAGCGAATGCAGATTGCGGTGGTATTGCTCATATTAGATAAATGCGACAATTTGAGCTTAAACCAACAACGATAAACATGGTACAACAGAACCGGTTTGGGGTTTACTTATTTGAAGATCCTAATTCTCACCTTGCGCATTTTATCGAATATCGCGACCACGATAAAAATGAATGGAGTTTGATGATGCCATAAGATTTTTATTCCACTTTTCTTTGAGGGATAAGGCGGAATTGGTTGGGTCTTTTGCCGCGAGAAGTGTGAGCACATGGGTCGATTTGAGCAAGTTTTTGTTTAAATTCTTTCCAGAGTAAAACTGCGGCTCAGCGAGACTCAATTAGACAATTTGACTCCGAGCACATACGAAGCAGGAGCGATTTTTAAGGATTTGCTAAGAAGATGTCACAACATGATTTTAGGAGGATCAACAATTGTGCTTCTTCTACAATGGTTTAATGGGGCAAGCGAGGGCCTTTGTTGATGCAGCTTGGCCGAAGGAGAAGCGTTATTGACAAGGTTTCCAGCGAGCGCGCTTAAATCTTCTTAACCGGAAGAAATGGCTATGCAAACGATTATCGATGGCGTGAGAGATCGATGTACGGAAGTGGTGGAATTTGATTGGACCCAATTAAGGCGTTATTTGCGCCGTGGGGGCATTGACAAACCATTTGAGTGTTTTTACGAAATGGCGAAGTATACGAGCATGTTTGATATATGTTTTTATCTTAATTTTGATGATTTTATTTTTACAAAACAATGTTTTTAATTGTTGTCCAAATACTCTAAATGATTTAAAATGGTTTTAATATTTTTCGAGAGTATTTCTTCAAGTTTCTACTTTAGATAAAATTGGACAACACTTCTAATGATTTATGTTTATAAATTTTCACTTCAAAACAAGGTTCTAAATGTTGTCTAAATACTCCCGATTGGTTTAAATGTTTTAACATATTTTGGAGTATTTCTTGAGTTTCATTTCGATAAAAATTGGAGCTGACATTTATGCAAGGGTGGCCGTTATCTGGCAGGGCAACAGTACACGAAGTACATCTAAAATAGAAAATGAACCAGGGGGTAAATTAGGCGGAGTCGGAAGTGCGCCAGAAGTCGACTTGATCTGGTCAAATCGGTCGCCCCGTGCGAAGTGCACAACTGTTGAAAACGAGAAGCTTCGAAACGCACAAAATGATTGAGGGGAATAGGTTGGGAGCAAAGTGTGGTGGCTTATGTCGGCCATTCATACATTTGAAATTTTTCAATGTGTTATTCAAATCTCTTATTTGTCGTTGGTGACCCAAATTATCGGTAGCTTCAATGACAAAAATATGGCTGGTTTGACAGCCAGGACATATTTTCTTAAAATGTGGGATTGATTTAACAACTATATTCTTGATTTTAATTGTATTTTCCGTAAGATTTTCAATTGATGAAAGATGATGTCAAAGTCGATGGGGAAAAAGAGAGACAAGAGGAGAACAAACAAAGGCCAAGTGAAGCTTAAATCTTCCAAGGTGTTGTTGTAAGTTGGTGTTGTAACTCTAATATAGCTAAATTGCCTATCTTCTTCCCTTTTCCTCAAAGATTTCAAAAGAAAAAGCTTGATGATCAATTTGCAAAATTCTTGATATATTTAAGAAATTGCACATTAACATTCCTTTTGCAGCACGCACTAGAGCAAATGCCAAGTTATGCAAAATTTCTTGAGGATGTTATGTCAAAGAAAAGAAGATGACAAGCTTTGAAACGGTGAATTTGGACGGCGGGATTTAATGTAGCGCGATAATCAAAGGAAAGCCTACCACAAAAACTAAAAGATCTGGGGAGTTTCACTATCCCTTATGCTATGGTGGTAACTTTAATAAAGCGTTGTGTGATTTAGGAGCAAGTATTAACTTGATGCCTTTATCCATTTTCAGGAAGTCTGGGACTAGGGGCGAAGTGAAGCCAACCACGGTGACATTGCAACTTGGACGGTCACTTACATATCCAAAGGGAATTATAGAAGACGTCTTGTAAAAGTTGATAAATATATATTCCTTGTGGATTTCTTGGTTCTTGATATAGAAGAAGATCATGATGTTCCACCGATACTTGACGTCCACCTTAACTATGGGAAAGCCTTAATAGACGTACAAAAAGGAGAGCTCACTTTACGGGTTAATGATGAGCACGCTTTATTTTCTATATATAAGGCAATGAAATTTCATGATACGATGGAGAATTGTAGTTTTTTAGATATAGTTAGTTCATGCATTGAGGATTATGTTGATCATGCATTGTCTGGCGATGATTTGGAATTGACCCAACCCATATCGTGTTCGATTTCATCGAGTGTTGTTGTGCTTGATTTTGATACCAAGATTTGTATGACTATGTTTGTGCCTTAAATCATATGCAGGAACTACCAAGGAGCGCAAGAGGCGAGAACGCGAAATTGGAAATAAGGGAGTCAAGCCTACAGCAACGCACGACCCGTGCGTCCATGCACGGGCAACCCGTGCGTGATGCCGAATAAAGAATTGAAGACAGGGGATCACGCACGACCCGTGCGCCTGAGCATGGGCTACCCGTGCGTGACCCTGAAACAACAACGTCGACTCTGGAACTCAAGGCATTACCCGAGCACCTGACCTATGCATTTCTTGGGGCGAATAATGCAAATCCGGTAATCGTATCATCTCTTCTCACTCCTACTCAACTTGATAAATTGTTAAGGGTTTTACGAAAACATAAGTCCGCACTAGGATGGTCTATAACTGATTTAAAAGGTATAAGTCCATCTATTGTGATGCATAAAATTCAGATAGAAGATGTTTATAAACCATCAGTGCAAAACCAAAGACGACTAAACCCTATCATTCAAGATATGGTTAGGAAAGAAGTGTTGAAATGGTTAGATGTTGGAATCATATATGCTATATCCGATAGTTCATGGGTAAGTCCGGTACAAGTGGTGGTGAAGAAGAAAGGGGGTGTGATCGTGAAAAATGAGAATGAAGAATTGATTGCTACTAGAATTGTTACCGGGTGGCGAATTTGCATTGACTATAGAAAACTTAATGATGCCTCTCAAAAACATTTTCCCCTCCCCTTTATAGATATGATGTTGGATCGTCTAGCGGGTTATGATTATTATTGCTTTTTAGATGGTTATTCCGGGTACAATCAAATCATGAATGCACCGGAAGACCAGGAAAAAATGATCTTATTGAAAAAGTTATGGAGGTGTTTATGGACGATTTCTCTGTGTTTGGTGACTCTTTTGATAATTGTCTTCACAATCTTTCCTTAGTTTTACAGCGATGTGAAGAGACCAATCTTGTACTCAATTGGGAAAAGTGCCATTTCATGGTACGCGGTGGTATTGTACTTGGTCATCGAGTCTCTTCCGCATGTTTGGAAGTAGATCGGGCAAAGATTTTAGCGATCGAGAAGTTACCACCTCCTACAAATGAAAAAGCCATTCAGAGTTTTTTGGGCCATGCCGGTTTCTATAGAAGGTTTATCCGTGACTTTTCAAAAATTTCTAAGCCTTTGAGCCATTTGTTAGAAAAAGATGTTGCTTTCAATTTTTCCAATGATTGTTTGCAGTCATTTGAAACCTTGAAGAAGGTGTTGGTGATAGCACCTATTCTTGTAGCCCCAGATTGGAGTCAACCGTTTGAATTCATGTGTGATGCTAGCGATTTTGCGGTAGGGGTTGTTCTCGGTCAAAAGAGGGAAAAGATGTTTAGATCCATCTACTATGCTAGTAGAACATTGGATAGTGAACAACAGAATTATACCACCACCGAGAAGGAGATGTTGGCGATTGTTTTCGTATTTGATAAATTCCGATCATACTCGATTGGAACGAAAATGATTGTTCACACCGACCATGCGACCATCAAATATCTTTTTGATAAGAAGGATGCGAAACCAAGGTTGATCAGATGGATTCTCTTATTGAAAGAGTTCGATGTAGAAATCAAGGACCGAAAGGGATGTGAGAATGTGGTGGCGGACCACATGCAGGATTGAAAATCAAGAGGAGGCGAAAAGAGGCGGAATTAATAAAGAAGGAATTTCCAGGACGACGGTTACTTTTCATGGTAGAAGCAAAATTCTGTGGTATCGGATTTTGTCAATTATTTGGTTGCGGGAGTTTTGCCTCCAAATCTATCATCATATCAAAAGAAGAAGTTCTTCCACGATGTCAAGTTCTATATGTGGGACGACCCCTACTCTTTAGGAGGTGTGCGGATAAAATCATCGAAGATGCGTACCTCAAGAAGAATGGGGGGAGAGTCAACATGATGTCATTCCTCACCCTCCGGAGGACATTTTGGTCCGACTCATGCGCAAAAGATATTGCAAAATGGGGTCATCTTGCCCACTTTATTTAACGATTATTATCAGTATATGCAATAATGTGACATGTGTCAGAGAATGAGAAATATTTCCAGGAGACACGAGATGCCGATGACAAACGTAATTGAAGTTGAATTGTTCGATGTGTGGGGGATTGATTTTATGGGCCCATTTCCATCATCTTCGAGCTATCAATATATTCTACTTGCGGTGGAGTATGTGTCCCGTTGGGTAGAGGCGATTCCTTCACAAACAAATGACACCCAAGTTGTGATGCGGTTACTCAAGAAAAATATATTTACTCGATTTGGCACTCTAAGAGCTTTAATTAGTGATGGAGGGTCGCATTTTGTAAATAAATTGATGAACAACTTGTTGGCAATATATGGGGTGAAACATAAAGTTGCATTGGCATATCATCCTCAAGCCAATGGGCAAGCCAAAGTGGCCAACCGGGAGATCAAACAGATTCTTGAGAAGACGGTGAACATCAACCGAAAGGATTGGGCATTGAAATTGGATGATGCTCTATGGGCATACCGGACTGCATATAAGACACTGTTGGGCACATCTCCATATCAACTTGTTTTTGGGAAGTCGTGCCACTTGCCGGTAGAGTTGGAGCACAAGGCATTTTGGGCGGTCAAGAAACTAAAACTGGATTTTAAAAAGTCCGGTGAAGAGAGGTTACTCCATCTAAATGAGATGGAAGAATTTTGGGATGAAGTTTACAAAAATTTTCGAATTTACAAAGAAAGAACCAAAAGGTGGCATGACAAAATGATTAAGAAACGAGAGTTTTTACCGGGAGAACCAGTCCTCTTGTACAATTCACGCCTTAAACTTTTCCCTGGAAAACTCAAATCTAGGTGGTCGGGGCCATTCGTGATAAAGAAGGTATTAAATCCTCCCGGAGTCGTGGAATTGCTAACAAAAGATGGTGAGACATTCATGGTAAACGACCAAAGGATTAAGCATTATATCCACCGAGGTAACCAAGATGAGGTGACATATATCACCTTGCGAGACTCGTGACGGAATGAAATCAGGCGTCAAGCTAAATACGTTGAATATAACGCTTGTTGGGAGGCAACCCAACAGTTGTTGGTGTGGATTTCATTTCTGTGTGTGTGTTCCTTTTTAATTTGGTTTTCATTTTGTGTGTTTTGTTTAAAAAAAAAATTGAAATTACCTGAGTGGCTGTACAAGTATGCACAGGTAGCCCGTGCCATGGGCACTACCCGTGCGTACCTAGGAGGGGATCTGCCTTTGCTTCGGCATCACACATGGGTTATCTGTGCACATGACGCACGGTCCGTGTGTGCCTGAAAGGGAAAAAAATGTTGCTACGACATGGCGCACGGGTTACCCGTGCGCCTTTACTAGGGCGTAAATAAGAGCAGTTCAAACACTATTCTTCTTATTCCAAATACATATTGACGTGCACCCCTTGCAAAATTCTCCATTGTGATCGAAATTTTTGAGTCTTCATCTAAATTCTCCCATAAAAATCCCTTCCCCCATCATTCTAGACCTATAATTTGCATTGCATTCAAGTTTGGATTGAGGAAGTTGGGAAAAAGCACCTAGGGTTTCAAGTTCTTCCCTTTGAGATAAATTTCGAGAATTCCGGTAAGAACATCGTTTTTTTTGTGAATTTCTTGTAAATTATGTAATAGGAATCTTGTTGGGTGCTTGCTTTGGTATTTTTGCTATGATTTGGATGAGTTATTCTTTAAGGCAAATTATCGAACACCTGGTGAGCTTGTAAAATTGAGACAAATTTGAATGAATTGTTGATGAATTGGGTATGAGCTATGATTGTTAGAGCTTTAAGTTAATGCTTCCCTATTTTGGCCATATTTGTTGATTGTTTGTAGGTTGCTTGATCGGTCAAAGTGATGTAGGAAAGTCATTACACACCATTTAATTTGTTGGCCTAAATTCATCAATATGTGCTTGCCATTGATCTTGTTGGGATGCTAATAGAGGTTATTTCAGGTACCAATTCTATCATGACTGACAGAAGGAACCCCAAGGAGGTAGGAGATGTGCTCGCGCGGCGGCACACAGATAAGAGGCACCGCAAGAGATGGACCCGAATAGCCCAGCGGCATATGGGGTTGTATTGACAAACACAAACGACATTGAGCGGTGGATTCGCTTGGTTGGTCGCCAAATATCTCCATCCCGATACGCCGATGATGACTGTACCCAAACTTTGGGGATACATGATGAGGTTTGGCGTCTTTTTGCAAAGGTCGGGTGGACCAATTTCATGATCCGAAGGTGGCCTACATTTAAACGATTCATGTTGGAGTTCTTGAGCACCGTGGAAGTGTTTAAACAAGGAAGAGCATATGAACCTTTCGAAATACGTTTTCATTTGGGTAATACACGAAGACAACTATCTATTACCCAACTGAACACCATTTTTGAGGTCCCAATGAACGCTCGATTCAGACCGATGGACAACTATGATCAATATGCGTTTTGGAGAATGCTTGTTGAAACGCCACAGACGAGGCCCATGTTATATGCCACACGAACCGCTAAAGCCTCTTGGATCCAGAATCCAGTTTTCCGGTACATACAACGCGTGACTGCATCCTCCCTGTTCGCACGAGAAAATGTTGGGGGATGACTAAAAGGGAGTTGTATCTATTATGAATTATGCTCACAAATACACCCTACAACACAGCCGCCTATTTCGCAGAGCAAGTTGAGCAGTTGGTTAGGCGAGAAGGGGGTGCTATTTCTATAGGGGGTCTGATTACCCCTATTACCCGATATTTCAACATTGATTTTAGAGGCTTGGAGCCTATCGGCAAAGACTCGGTCAATATGGCGTCTTTGCACCACATGAAATTTATTGCAAATGAAGATGGTGTGTTGGTTTTTCTACAGAAGAAAGGTGCCGCATTTCCATTGCCTAGCCAAAGATACACCACAGTAGATACCTTGGCGGACACAACCAACTTCCTGCTTAACTCTGAGGCACATAACAGAGTTACGGATGTTATCGATGCAAGGAAAAGGCGCAAAGTTGAAGGCTTCCCGGATGTAGAGGATATGGTGGTGGAAGAAGAGGAGTTAAACAGACAAGAAATGGGAATGGAACCTCATCACCCTCAAATTGGGTATGACATTCCCGGGACCTCACACGGAGGAGATCACCCCAGACCCTCATATAGCGGGGATCGTCACGGAACTTCTTATGGTAGCGAGTCCCAACGCGGCAATAAATTTCATGATATGCTATATGCATTTGGGGAGGACTTACGTCATCAAAGGGAGGACTTGCGTCAATAGAGGGAAGACCTGCAGCAACATCGGGCTGATTTCCTTGCATTTTGGGAGGACTATGATCGGAGGTCCGAGGAGACGTGGCAAGTGCTACAACAGTTACAAATATGGCACATCTCACAGGGCCACTTCCCACCGCCATCTCCACAGTGATTCAGGTATATCTCCACTTTTCTCTATTGAAATTCTATTTTCCCCTTCCGAAAATAAAATTATAATTTCATTCAAGTTTGGGGGAGAAGTAGTATTTTGATATATGAAAAGTGTAGATGAAAAAAATCTTGCATTTTTGTGTGTTTTCATATAGTTGCATGTAGAGCATTCTAGGTTGCATTGCATTAGAAGCACGTTTACGGCTTTAGCACGTTTATTGCTTTCATAGATGTTAGAGAGTGAGTTGACCGGGCATGATGCATCTTGTTGTTTGTGTGTTGATTGAAAATTTGTATTGTTGGGATTGGATGTTGGGTATGAGTTGATTGAGCCTTGAATAGATAACATTGAGCATGTGGATATGGAAAACTTGGTTTGATGCTTTGAATTACATATTTACAAGTCTGTGAGCTTTTGAGCCTTTACTGCTTACATCTTATGCAGTCTTGTTGTGATTTGAGTGTATCATTCATGTTGTTTGAATTCTAGAACTTGCTCGGGTATCTCTATCAAGGCCACATGTTGTATGCGAATTGTGAATGTGATTAAAGGCCATCTTTGTTAGCCTTTCAAGCCTTTTGCTTACCTAACGATGTTGAAATTCCTAGTTAGCTAATTTGAGCCTATTGCCTATTTCTTGATAACCACAAATTTAAGCCTTGAACTTGATATACCCGTTACCCTAAACTTGAGTGTATAACATTGAGTAGAGGGAGTGAATGAGGTTGAACGAGTGGGAATTGAAAAGTTAGATAATTGGGCATATTTGGTTGATTGGAACAGAAGAGGAGGAAAATGAGTTGAAAAGAAATGTTGAAAATTCACAAAAGAGTTGAAAAAAAAATAAACGTTATAATGTGAATTTTCATTTACATGAACTTGGGGGGATAAGGATTGTAATTTGAGGTGAATTTCAAAAGATAGAAAGGAGATGGAGATGAGTAAAGTTATGAAAATAAGGGAAGATTGGAGTAGCATATGAGATTGTAATGTAGATGATTGATATACTCACCGGTCTATATGCTCGAGTTTGAGTCACTTTATCCAAAATTTCCTACCCTAACCAAAGAGCCTTCATTACAACCAAATGAGAAAGTCCTTTTTGATTCACAAATTGCACACATTCCAATGGCGGAGATATGACACGAATTGAAAGCCTATGGTAATTTTGCGACATTGAATTGATTAGAGTGTAAACACGTCCTATATTCATGTGAGATGAGAGCATACACTTGATCTTGAGAGATGTGATTCAGAGCATTCACCATGTGTTGTTTGATACATGCTCCATGATTAGATATTTGAGGCTTGATTGATTTGTTGCTTGACATCCATGACGAACAATATGGTTTTCCTTTTGGATTCTTTGTGTGTGCCATCATTCATTACTCCCTGTTGTACTTTATCTCGTTTTCAAGATTGTTGATCGGGACGGTCAACAGTTTAAGTTTGGGGGATTTTGATAGGTGTGAGTTTTGCATGTATTTTGAGGTATAATTGTGATAAAAATGAGGATTAAGCATGCATAAACTCATGTAAAATATTGTGTATTCACTCTTTGGGGAAAAGATATTACGCTTTGCTCGTTTTGTAGGAATTTAATGATATTTGAAGCAATTTGGATACAAATACGAGCATCGCAAAGTGGAAACACTAAGAATCGAGTGAATGTACGAGAATCGAAGCTAGAATAAGTTGAAGTTGAGCTTATAAGAAAAATACAAAGAACGCACGGGTAGGGCGTGCCTTAGGCACCACCCGTGCGCCCCTGGGTTGAGGCATTGAAGGCTACGACATGGCGCATAGGTAGCCCGTAAGCATATGCACCACCCATACGCCACTGGAGAGATTATTGATACCTACGGCATCACGCACGGGTAGGCCGTGCATGTAGCGCACGCCCCGTGCGTGTTTGGGAAAAAGCAGGGGAATTGCTACGTGATGATGCACGGGTAGCCCGTGTAGGGGGCGCACGACTCGTGCGTCTGCGCTGGAATGCCATTTTCTGCAGCACTTTGCCCTAAACTTGAAAGGGGGTATAAAAAGGTTTTTTGGGGCGCACACCAAGGATATTCTGACATTTTTGGCTATAGCGCACACGACAAAGTTCTATTCTTGGAAGAAGACATCAAGGAGACAATCGGGTTGCATCAGAGCTCAAGGAATGGAGATATATCGAGAGATTGTCGACTTTCCTAAGTTTTTCTTGCTTCTCTTGTAGTTTTAATCTTTCATTTTAGTTCGTCATGGCTTTGAACAATTTGTTTATGAGTTATTTAGACATCAGGTGCAGCTAAACTCTTTAGATTTCCGGGTTTGTGGAAGTAGATTAATGAACTCTTGTTGAATGTTTTAATCTTAGTTGAAGTTATTGTCATGAAGCCTATTTGAGTACTTTGAGCTTATTATTGTTTTATCACTTGATCAATGATTTAGCATGTTTGATATAATGATTCATAATTCGAGAGATGAGTTTCAATATTAGATCTTGAGTACTTGACACAAATATTTGCATAAATCGAGAGGTTTGTAAATATTTGTGAGGACAATTGATCTTTTGTGCTTTTGGGAGTTGAATATCTTATGTTGAATAGAGATGCTAGCATATGTATTTCAATCTATATTTTATATGCATCTCGAGAGGGAGGATAAAATACTTTCGTGATCGTCTTATAGGAATATTGATAATAACTTGACTTTGATTAACTCGGACAACAAGAGGGTTATTAATCGAAACCTTAACCCGGAAATCCATTTCATCATCTTGATACTTCTATTATTCTCATTATCTTACTCTTGTGTTTTTAGTAGTCTTAATTGTCTTAATCTCACAACAATCATCATATTACGATCGTCTAAATAAAAATAAGGCTATCTTAGTTCAATACTTAGCGCATAAATTTATTAGTCTCCGTGGATACGACCTTGCTTACCCTATTCTATAAAATACACCGTACACTTGTGGTGAAGCTAAAAATAAGGTGAAGAGTTCGTGAGTAGGGATGTAAACGAACCGAATCGAGTCGAATATCAAGATATTGTATTCGCATTCAGTTCATTCAAAGAATATTCTTATTCTTATTCTTTTAGTGTTCAAATACAAAAATTGATTCCTATTCTTATTTGAAAATATATTCGAAAACATACGAATCAATTCGATTATTCATATTTGAAATCTTAACCTATATTTATCTTTTTATTTTTCTACAATTAGATTGCAACGATAATTAGATATCCAAATATTGACTTTAGGTCATAAAAATATTAAATATGTCAATAACATATTACTCACCAAATAAATGAACAACAAAAGAGTCTGTTGCCAAGTTCATCAAGAGGAATATACTATAAGAATAATTATATGTGGGCTTATTAGGTTGGGCCTTTTATAAGTGATTATATGATTTATTAATACATATATATATATATGTGTGTGTGTGTATAAAGATTTTATATAAGTTATTTGTATAAATATAAGGGCAACAAATATTTGCAACATGAACTTTGATTGTTTTACACTTTGCAACCTAAAATATTTATTTTTGCAATTAACAACATAAACTTTGAGGGGTTTTTACTTTACAACCTCGGACCAGCCAAAAATACAATATACCAGGAATATTTGCCCATATGATCAAGAATATTCCAACTTTAACTGGTCGGAGGTTGCAAAGTGATGCAGATGGGAGCTTAACGAGAACAAATAACACATACAGAGTAATCTTAAATACGTTAATAACGTAAATAAACTTTGGAAAAGAGAATAAATCTCAAAACTTAATAATATTCAAGTACCCTAAAAATAATAAAATAGCAAATATTTATAGGATTAAAATCGTACCACAATAAAACTCGTAACTTGACTAGGAAACTTAAAAGATAAAGTAAATAGAATCATAAACACAAATATCACTATCTATTAAAAGAGATTCTAAAATCCTAAAAGATAATAACGTAGATATTATCTCCATCATTCTCTTCGAGGTCGAGATGATTCGTCCTCGAATCAAAAGGGATATCCTATAAAATTAACAAACCATGGAGAGGCGCGAGGAGGACGAGATAGAAAAACAATATGAATATAATCATGTATTTGTGTTGGATCAAAAATAAAAAATTAGATTGATATCTAAAACATTATCATCCATTATCTGGTAGCCTCCAATACCAGTATAATATGATATCTCACTCTGCCATGTTGACATCAACAAACTTCTCCTTAGATTTTGTTAATTTTGCCAAAAAGGGAAATAATCTCCTCGTTAGGATTAATATTTGATAGAATTTGTTGCTTGATTTTAGTGAGTTCTAATAAAAAAAACCTTTTGGTGCAAACAGTGATGTTATAACACTTTCACACGCACAGTAAAATCAGAATACATAGCGACAATAAAACAACATGAGTATTTTTAACATGCTTAGATTCCCCAATCTTAATGCACGAGGCCATGCCCAGAGAATAAACAATTCACTAATTAGAAAATAAACAACTATTACAAATACAACAGTTTTTACAAAATTCCAAGTCTCCCTCTTTAAATTCCTACCAACACTTGTATTTAACGAATGTTTCTTCCAAAAGAACTCAACGTTGTTGAAATCTCTCCAACTTCAAACGCCTTTGAATGGTCGTGTCGATCAACACCGTAGATCTTCACATTCTTCTCCCGAAGAATAACAAAAGTGAAACAAATAATTTTATTGAAGAAGAATTATAAACTCAATGTATTTTCACTGTCTTTCTTCAATAGCTGACTTCACTTTTTAATATAGACCATCACAATGAGGCACTCCTTGATTTCTAGAAACCGTTTTTTGCCACTTAAAGGAAAGTCAACAAAACACAATCCTTTCCTTGTGAGTGAATATTTTATACAAAAGAAAGTGATTAAATAGGAATAAATGGCATTTTATGTGATTGAATCAAATATGATTAGGTAATCCAAGATTTGCAGCAACATGCAAAAAATAGAAAACATGCCAAATAACAACACACAAAATCTGGCACAAAATTCGCCCAAATTATGTCCAAGCAGTGTTGCATCACTTGTTTACAACACCAAAACCCGCAACGTGCACATAGACCAAATTTCCCAATCTTGAAGACATTAACAATATTTTATCCGTATGATAAGAGAATGATAGTATAGGAAGGGGTGAGGCATCAATAATAGTGTTGATCTCTGTCGGAGGAATACAATATATACTTCCCATGAATGATTTAACATCCTCAATCTCTTTATCGAAATTGGCGTGTCATTATAGCCACTATTTTCCTCATCAACAAAAATTGGTAGACTATCATAGTCACCACTCTCTTTAAATTCCAGAAGTTTCATAACCAATCTCTGGAATGAGATCTCCATCTTCCTCATTAAAAATTAGTGCTCCATCATATCCACCATCTTCAATGTCACTTGAGAATAAAACATCCATGTCCGTAGAATATATTTCCAATTGGGTGAACTGGATGTGCACAATATCGCGGGCAAACTCACAACCATCAAGAAATCGTTTTTCAACAAGCCTCTTAATTTCTTGAAATTGGATGCGCACAATATGAAATTGTTTTGTCAGCAAGTCGGTCTGCTGATGGATTTGTGCGGTGTCGTTCACGCGCTGTGGATTTGGTCTGGACAACATGGTTTAGGAGCGTAGACAGGTCTCTGAATACCAACTGATGTAGGCGAACACTGCGAATAAACAAATAACAAACAAAGGTAATACGAAACTTCAAGAAGAAACATAAATTGCAATGAGAAGAGATAAATCTCAAAATTTAATAATATTTCACCCCCTAAAAATAATAAAATAACAAATATTTATATGATTAAAATCCTACCACAATAAAACTTCTAATTTGACTAGGAAACTTAAAAGATAAAGTAAATAGAATCCTAAAACACACACAAATCACTATCTAAAATATAAGATATTCTAAAATCCTAAAAGATAATAAACTAGATATTATCTCCATCACAAAGTGAATAACTCGCAAATTTTAGGTTGTTAATTGCAAAAATAAATAACAAAGGCTTATACAGGACCGTCTCACAGATCTCTATCCGTGAGACGGGTCGGGTCGGTCAATTCAACAAAATGTCTGTGGGTCAACAGGGCGTAAGTCATCAAAAAGTTAACTGTCCGTGAAACATATTCCGGTAATACTTCTTGAGAAAAAAATAATATTTTTAAAACAAAGAATACTTTTGAGCAATAAAATAATACTTTCATTAGGAACATGTAATACTTTTGACACAAAAAGTGATACTCATTGTTAAAAATGGTGCTGAAGATGATTGATATTTTGTAGTTCAACAAGTAATATTTTTCACTCAAATATTTAATACGTGTAATACTTTTCCATTTAAATGTATAATACTTTTCACTTAAAACTCTAATACTTTAGTTCAAAATGTATATTTTTTAGTTCAACATGTAATAACTTTCTCTTAAACGTGTAATACTTTTTATTTTAAACTATGATACTTTTTACTTAAAACCCTAATATTTTTCAGTTTAAAATTTAATACTTATTCAAAGTTGTAATATTTTTCGCTTAAAACTATAATACTTTTCAGTTAAAATGTTATACTTTTCAGTTGTAGTTTTCAGTGATATTTTCCTTTTTCCTCTTTTTTTCCCTTCGTCTTCTCCTTCATTTTCTCTATATTTCTTCTTTGTTTCCTTCATTTCGTCGCAAAAACCAAAGTTCCATGAGAATAAAAAAAGATTCATATTGGAAACTTAAAATCTCCATTAATGGTGTATCACGCCCTCGTTAGCCATTAGCTTCTTTTCTACAGTTGAATGTGATTTTTTACTTCCCTTGCCAGATCCACGATCACATTTTGCTCATTAGGGCCCTGACCACCCTTTATTGAATGATTACATTTACATATATACAAATGCCCCAGCTTCAGCACCATATTTAACATATTGTATCACTTTTTTCTTTCAAAGGTATTACATTTTGTTGAAATATAATATATATTTAGTTTTCTTATTTAAGTAAAGTCCGTTTATGGTTAGGATTTTAGTCCTTTTAGGGTTAGGTTTTCTATTTGCCTATATAAGGCTCTCATTTGTTTCTTTTGTAATTCACTTTGGTTTTGCATAATAAGAGTACAAGTATTTTATGGCTTCTTTGATTTCAACATGGTATCAAGAGCCAAATTTTAATCTTTGCCACAACTTTCGTGGATCGATTTTTCTTTCTAGCTCATTTCTTGGTTCTGTTTTTGTTTTGTCATTACTAGTTTTGGGTTCCAATTTGGTTAGTTTTTATTTTTTGGGGGGGTTACAATTTGGAGATCTTTTCCATTTGTCATGGATATTTGTGAGGATGACTCTCTTCTTGCAATTGATGTGCAATTGGATGGAAAAAACTATTCGTATTGGAGTTATGTTATGAAAATTTTTTTGTGAGGTAAATCTATGTGGGGTTATGTTACTGGGACAAATGTTAAACCTACGAAATCTGGTTCGGATGGTGCAGATCCCTTGGAGGCTTGGGAAGCGGATAATTCAAAGATTATTATTTGGATTAATAATTCGGCCGCAATCAGAGGGGCTCGATTGGCGAAGTATGAGACTGCGAAGGAAGTTTGGGACCATCTAGCACGGTTGTATACACAGTCCAACTTTGCCAAACAATATCAATTGGAGGCTGATCTTCGCGCTTTAAAACAGAAGAATATGT
Organism: Rehmannia glutinosa; assembly: GCA_016081115.2. Taxonomy (NCBI): domain Eukaryota; kingdom Viridiplantae; phylum Streptophyta; class Magnoliopsida; order Lamiales; family Orobanchaceae; genus Rehmannia; species Rehmannia glutinosa. Next base: position 48,165 of record JABTTQ020003164.1, read on the forward strand.
GTATTCAGGAGTTTTATTCAGCTATATCAGATTTGTGGGATCAATTATTGCTTATTGAATCTGCTGATTTGCGAGGTTTTGCGCCCTATGTTACACGTTGAGAATAATAACGATTGGTGCAATTTTTGATGGCTCTTCGTTCTGATTTTGAGAGGTTGCGTGGTAGTATTCTGCATCAAAGCCCATTACCTTCTGTAGATTCAGTGGTCAATGAACTTTTAGCTGAAGAAATACGACTTCAGACTCACGCTGATAAGGGGATCATTTCAACATCTACCGCATCAGTTTTTACCGCACCACAAAATCCGATTAATAATAATCCCAATCAGGTGAATTCGAGGACACCTTCTGATGAATGTGCGTTTTGCCACCAAAAGAATCGTTAGAAGGCTCAGTGTCCCCTGTTATTGAATAAAGGTAAACCACAACAACCGAGATCCCAATAGCAGCATCAGCCTAGGTTCCAGCAACAACGTGCTTCACGTCCTCCACAACAGCAACCAGCACCATCGCCATCCCAATGGTCTCCTAGACCACCTCCGCCAAGCAATGCAGTCGCCGCACCATCATTGGATCTGTATATAAATGCAGTTTCAAAAGTTTATTGTCTCACAACCACATGCTATGTCTGCCTTATCAAATATAGGTTTGTCTCATTCCAATTCTTCAAGTATGTCTTCACTATTGTGGATCTTAGATTCTGGAGCTTCCTATCATATGTCACCTAGTATGTCGTCTTTTGTCTCTTTGTCTCTTAATCCGTCTGTGTCAGTTCTAACTGCTGATGGTACTCCAATGACATTAGCAGGAATTGGTTCCATTGTCACACCTTGTTTTTCCATTCCTAATGTTTATTATGTTCCTAATCTCACCTTGAATCCCGTTTTGGTTAGCCAATTATGTGTTTCTGGTTATTTAGTTTCATTTTCTTCTTCTACTTGTTTTATACATGACCCGCAGTCTCAGAAGCTGATTGGGACATGCCGTAAGCAAGGAGGACTTTATGTTTTGGATCAGCTCAAAATACCGGAAACTACAACTGTTAGTGTGGATTTGTCATCTTTTCGTTTGAGTCGTTCGTCTTCAGATTTTTACTTATGGCATTCTCGTTTAGGTCATGTGTCTGCTTCTCGTTTACAGTTTTTAGTTTCTAATGGTGTCTTAGGAGATTTGAAATCTCATGATAGTTCTGATTGTAATGTAATGGTTGCAAACTGGCAAAATTTTCTGTTTTACCTTTCAATAAAAGTGTTTCTGTTTCTCGTGCACCTTATGGGGACCTTCCACTGTCAACACAAAGGGTGGATCTCGATATTATGTGTTTATTGATGATTATACACGTTATTGTTGGGTTTATCTTATGAAACAACGTTCTGATTTTTTTAACATCTTCTGCAACTTTCGAGCACTTGTGAAAACCCAACATTCAACCACCATAAAGTGTTTTCGTTGTGACTTGGGTGGGGAATATTCTTCCAATGCCTTTCTTACTTTACATTCTTCTGATGGTACGATACGACAAACATCTTGTACAGATACCCCTGAGCAAAATGGTGTTGCAGAGAGAAAACATAGACATCTTATAGAAACCGCGAGGTCTCTTTTGTTGTCTGCTAGTGTTCCTAGTATTTTTTGGAGGGAAGCAATTCTTACTGCTACCTATTTGATTAATAGAATTCCTACTTCGCATAATTCGGGTTTGACACCTTTTGAGAAGTTGTATGGGTATGCTCCTGATTATTTGTCTTTGCGCGTATTTGGTTCTACTTGATTTGTCCTTCGACCTCAAGTTGAACGTACTAAGTTGACCCCGCGGTCTGCTTTATGCATTTTTGTTTGTTATGGGGAAGGACAGAAAGGTTATCATTGTTTTGATCGAGTTAGCCAAAAATTATATGTATCGCGTCATGTAGTGTTTCTTGAACATATTCCATTTTTATCTGTCCCAGCTGGCTCCCATAATGTATACAGGTCCGATCTTATTCATATTGACCCTTTTCATGGTGACGAGTCCACTACTAACGGTTCTGCAGGTTCTGGTACATTGACTCCCGTCAATTTCTCCAACTGCGGCTCTTGATGTTGCTCATCGTCAATCCATACGTGTCTGTAAGTCTACTACGTTACCAGATTTTGTTTACTCTTGTTATTCTAGTTCATTCGTCTCTTTTTTGGCCTCTCTTCATTGTATTTCTGAGCCTTCATCCTATAAAGAGGTGGTTCGTGATCCACTTTGGCGGGATCTTATGGTGAGAACTCTTGCTTTGCATCATACTCATACTTGGGACTTGGTACCTTTACCACTGGGAAAACATGCAATTGGATGTCGTTGGGTCTACAAAATCATAACAAAATCTGATGGGTCTACTGAAAGATATAAGGCCCAATTGGTTGCTAAGGGTTATACTCAGGAGTATGGGATCAATTATGAGGAGACATTTGCGCCTGTTACAAAGATGACAACTATTCGTACTATTCTTGCAGTCACCTCGGTTCGTCGATGGGGTATATCTCAGATTGATGTAAAACATATTTTTTTGAATGGTGATCTTGTTGACGAAGTATACATGCAGCGTTCTCCTGGTGTTGTTCATCAACCAGGTGAAGTTTGTAAGCTTCGTAAAGCTCTTTATGGCCTTAAGCAAGCCTCTAGAGCATGGTATGAAAAGTTTACTTGTGTTGTTACTTCTCTTGGTTTTCGACCAAGTGATCATAATTCTGCCTTGTTTGTCAAAAGTACTACAATAGGACGTATTTTACTTGCTTTATATGTTGATGATATGATTATTACTGGTGATGATATTGATGGTATAGAAACTTTGAAGTCTACGTTAGCTCGTTCATTTGCTATGAAAGATTTGGGTCTGCTCCGTTATTTTCTTGGTATTGAGGTTGCCTCTTCCCCACAAGGTTATCTTTTGTCCCAATCAAAGTATATTACTGATATATTTGAGCGTGCACGTATTACTGATAACAAGATTGTTGATACTTCGCTTGAGACTAATGCTCGATATTCTCCCTCTGATGGTTCTACCTTGTTGAATCCCAGTTTATATCGTACTGTTGTTGGCAGTTTGGTTTATCTCACAGTTACTCGTCCAGACACATGTTGTTCACGTGGTTAGTCAGTTTGTTACTTCTCCCTCTACAGTTCATTGGGCTGCTGATCTGCGTATTCTTAGGTATCTTCGGGGAACTCAGTTTCAAAGTCTTTTACTTCCGTCTAGTTCTTTTTTGGAGCTGCGTGCATACTCTCATGTTGATTGGGCTGGTGATCCTACAGATCCCAGATCTCTCACTGGTTTTTGTGTGTTTCTGGGTGACTCTCTCATTTCTTGGAAGAGTAAGAACAAGATGTGGTTTCTAGATCTTCCACAGAAGCTGAGTATCGTGCCATGGCAACTAATGCTTGTGAGATAGTTTTGTTACGTTGGTTGCTAGCAGATATGGGTGTTTTACTTGATCGTCCCACTCCGCTGCATTGTGATAATAAGAGTGCTATTCAGATTGTCCGCAATACAGTTTTTCATGAGAGGACTAAACATATTGAGATTGATTGCCATATTATTCGACATTATTATCATACTGGTATCATCATATTGCCTTTTGTCTCTTCTTCTGTGCAGATTGCTGAAATGTTTACCAATGCACATTCCTTTTCGCGTTTTCGTTTCTTATTTGACAAACTCTCAATGCTTCTTGCGGTTGCATCGTGAGTTTGAGGGGGAGTGTTGAAATATAATATATTTTTAGTTTCCTTATTTAAGTTTAGTCCTTTTATGGTTAAGTTTTCTATTTGTCTATATAAGGCTCCCCTTTGTTTATTTGTAATTCACTTTTGATTTTGGATAATAAGAATACAAATACATTATGGCTTCTTTGATTTCAACAGGTACGATACAACAAACATCTTATACGGATACCCCTGAGCAAAATAGTGTTGCAGAGAGAAAACATAGACATCTTGTAGAAACTGCTAGGTCTCTTTTGTTGTGTGCTAGTGTTCCTAGTATTTTTTTGGGGGAAGCAGTTCTCACTTCTACCTATTTGATTAATAGAATTCCATTAATAATCAATTGGACAACTAATATTAAATTTATATAGAAACCGTATTATATATTTCATTATTAAATGTCGTTTTTGCCTCCAACACCTAAACTTGTTTACGACTTATTTGCTGTATGATCTCTTCATTATAATGCACTCTTTCTTCTAATATTTAGACATCACTCTTCAATTTAGTGTGAGTTTGCTGTCTAATTAGTTCTGATATAGACTATTTTAAAACAAATTTAGTGTGAGTTTGCTGTCTTCCGGAGGATGAGAGGATTGCTTAAGTATTAATGCATTTCATTCTTCATTTCTCAAAAAAAAAAAATGTAATTGTTGCTTAGAAGAGAAACAATCATTTCGCTTCCATATTTTCTACATCAAATAATACTTCTTATTAAAAAAAATGCTTCTTATTATAAAAAAAAATACTTCTTTCTCTATATTCCTTTTCTTCTTTCTTTTCTCTACTCAAAGAAAATAAAAAAAATTCCAAAACTCCACACACCACCTATTAGTTTACACCACTGCGGCGTCCCACCACTCTCTTTATTTCTGACCATAAGCCCCATTTCCCCATTTCACATAGCATTAAAACACTCATTTTTCATCTCAAGGGAAAACAACATAAACCAGAATGCTCGAAGAATCTGCATCTGCAATTTCGTCTTCACTATGGGAATCCATGAACAACTGGTTCACTCCCACTGTTCTTTTTGTCCTCCTCAATCTAATGATAGGCACCATTGCTTTCACCTCCACACTAACCAACCAAAAACATAACCAACAAAAAAACTCTCAAAATCAACCCAACATTGCTAAATCACCACCACCCTCTGTTCTCCAGCGCCTTAAATCCATCAATTTTTACACTCAACACAGATCTCAAGAACCCCAAAACTCCTCTCTTTTTCATCACAAACCAAACCCAGATTCTGAAACCCTTTTCAATCTCGAGACACAGTCCCACTATTTTTTCCAAGAAAATCAAAATCTTGAAACCCATCAGACACAAGCCCATTACGTTTTCGAACAAACCCATGAACATAAACTCCAAGAAACTCGAGCCCATTTCGATTTTGAGGAAAAAGATTCAAACTTTGGTGATTTTCAGCAGGCCCTTGAGGAAAAAACTGAGGAAAATGAGCAGAGCATGGATGAAGTGTACAGTCAGCTGACAGGCAGTCACTTTAGCAGGACTAAATCGGACACCGAACCAGCTTCCGGGGAGATTCCGATCAAACTGCCGGCGAGAATGAGGAAATCGGCCAGCTTGAAATCAGCGTTTGGACATTTTGAAGAGGAGGATGTTGTGGAGACGCGGCGGCCGGCGACTGTGAAAGAGAAGGGGAATGCTAAAGTGACAGCGGGTGACGAAGAGGTTGATGCGAAGGCTGATGATTTCATCAACAGGTTTAAGCAGCAGCTAAAGCTTCAGAGGTTGGATTCCATTATCAGGTACAAGGACATGATAGGTAGGGGGAGTGGGGGAAAGTAATGTTATTTTGCGTTTTTTAAGGGGCTGTTTTGTAATATTTGCTTGGTTTTGGTGTTGCGGAGTGTTGGGAGAAATGGAATGGTGGGATTTTCTGGGGTTGTTTTGTAATTTCGAGTAACTGATGGGGTTTGGGTGTAGAACTGTAGATGGTGATAATGGTAGGTTTGATGGGAATGTGGATCTAATGATGCTCTCTGTGCATTTAGTTGGTTGCACCTTTTTGGTAATTGGTTTGGTTTTGGATGGGCAGTTTGGTCAATTTCCCGGTGTTGCATTCATGTGTTGCACCTTTTTAGTTGGTTACTAAGTTACATGGTTGAGCTTGAGGACACTTGGATTAATCTGTGGAGGTAAGTTGATGTATTTCACTAATCATCATTAGCCTTTTGGTGATGATATCTTTTTTCCTATTCTTTATCATAAATTTTTAGGGTTCTATTGTTTAATGATAAGTTTATACACTTATAAGATTCAATTTCATTGCTGAAATCTGGACCCGTTAACTTGATTAGAAACATTCTTCTAAAAATCTCCGTTGCTCGGCTCCCCTTGTCCATCTATATTATTTTTCCGATTAGGTCTTACCTAACCCGCTCAGGTATTGCCTAGGCCCAAGCTCTGTCTAATTGCTAGACCCAGTCTGCCGTCTGCCTAGCACTTATCATTTTTTAGAATTAGTCTTTGTCTAGGTGCTAGACCCCTCTTATCCGCCTACGTTGTTCTTCCAATCACGTTCCGTCTAATCCGCTCAACACCCTCCTAATCCCGTCCAGCCTCCTGGGACAAGCAGGGATTCTTTGCAATTTCTGGCTACCACCTAGTCATTTTAGAATACTAAATTTACAAGAAAACTTTTGTTATTGTTCTTGGCATTTATAACTGGGTTAATTACAAAAATACCCTTGAGATTTAGTCTAATTACAAAAAAAAAGCCAATTATATTCAATTTGTACCCCTTGATACTTATTTCTATTTTACAAATTACACCCTCAATAGAGGGTATTTATTAAAAAAATACAAACCTCAAGGGGCGTTTATAATAACTTAAGTGATTATGTGTAATGTAATTGGCTTTATTTTTCGGTAGTTAGGCCAATAGTTTTTATAATTGTTCCTTTATAATTTCAATATAATATTTTTGTAGGGGTAATCTTGGTAATTTAATAAGCCTGTTAAAAAAGAGTATTTGAGGCATGTGCCCATAAATGTGGCTGTAAATAACATGCTTCTTCCCTTTGAAGTGCCACCACCGACTGTGCGCCAACAGTGGGATTTAAAGATGATAAAAAGTGGAGACAATTACAAGACATGCTTTTTACAATTTTACAAAAATGGTCCCCATACTGCTAGCTTTTGCTTCTACGAAAGGTCTTAGGGCACATATGGTTTTCATTTTTTTCTCTATGTTTTAGTATTATAGATTAGATACTAATATTTGTTTCACTTTATTTCATTGAAAATATTCTATTTACAATGGGAGATTCTGGCCAATTGGCATAGAAAAGAAATAAATGTTTAGTCACATAATACTACTATCGTTAGGCGGGGGAATATAATTGAATCAACTGCGACAAAAATGGTTCCAACTCAATCATTCACATATTTTTGGTAATGGAATGCTTTTTGTCTCATTATGCTTTTAGTTATCAAATATAGTGGTATTCGAGTGGGTGACATGATTATTCCTGATCGTAGTAATTGGTTTTTGTAGTGTATGATTGATGTGATTTAACACAAAAAATTGTAACAGTATAATGATAATGGTAGTGATAAAATATGGGAAATGGGCTGTCATTGCTAAATTTGCATTGATTAGTAACTTAGTTAAGACTCTTAGGCCCCTCACCCTCACCTAACAGGATATGTACTTAACGAAAATGAGTATTGAATTATGTACAAGTAACAACTCTACAAGATTAATTTGTTGGAGTAATTTTCAGTTAATAAATCACTTCAATCTAGGAGTCTTATTGTTGAATTATCAAGAATTAAATACTAGATTGCGGAAGCGTGCCTGAATTATAATAGTTGACTATTGGGATTTGGCTTTCTAAATCTACACGTCTCAAACTCTTTCAGAATACCCTCTAGCCTTTCTTCGTATGCTTCTAACTTGTATTCGATGACGGAATAGCATAATATAGGTATCCTATTTTAGCCTATAATTAAAAATTAAAATAATAATAATCCATTTAGTCTCTACATATTAAAAGTTCACATCTTACTAGATACATAAAGTCCTAATACTTAAATCTTAATTATTTGATCACTTATAAGATGAGCTTCTTCTTATTTGACAATTCTCAATAAGTAATATTTTACCTCTTTGAAATTTCGAAACTTTACAATGGTTTCCAACTGCTATATGCATATATTTATTTTTTACTAGCTTTTTAAGATAAATGTATGTTATATTTGAGTAAATGTTGAATGACTTTTATAAAAAGATGAAAGCTGCTGAGTTAATTATTTTTCGTTCTTAATGGAAAATCATCTCCTTTCGTTGGTTCTTCTTTTTTCTCTTTATTTCATGTCCCCCAAATTAGTGACAAATTTGGTGGCTGTTAATTGGAAAATCATTTCTTCTTTTTAATTTTTGATTTTTTTAGTCAGTATCATTGGAGCATCTTTAGGGATTGATATACATGTATGGGAGTTCAATTATATCAGGTTAATTAGCATCTTTTTTTATTTATTAAAATGGATAGGATCGGGACCACGAGCTTGTAAGCTCAAGTGATATTGCTCACCTATTGTAAAGATGTTGACCAGAGTTTGAACTCTGTATCTTTCAGTTTCTTTGAAATTTATCACATCCTCTCCAACCACTACTTCCAACTTATTAAAAAATATGGATAGGATCGGGATCGAGAAATGACAAAGATTCCAGACATTTGTTATGCCCGTGCGAGGTCTATGCTAAGTATACAATGGTGTTTGAAAGAATTATAGCACGGAAATATTCCAAAGGTTTCGCAGAGTGTAGATGTGATTGCAAATGTGATCGGAATAAAATAAAAAGGAGTAGGACACAAGATGTAAAAATTTATGTACAAGTAAACTAGCTTGTAGATATGACAATATGGCGAAACTTTCCACTAGTAAAATCGTTTGATTCCGTATACAAAGAATATTAAATCAACTAATAGAAAATCAATGAAAACTTCTATTTAGAGTGAATCTGATCTATGTAATACAACTTATCCAACAATAAATATGTATGAACTTCGTTTTATCGCTGGATGTGGTCACATCCGAAATCGTATTCATCACAGTGAAGCTCCTTGTGCTTGAATGACTCTAAACTCTTTCAACTCTCATGTGTCTCTTGTACATCTCTGGTATTGAATGAGCACGTCTATCTCTCTTTTATAGGTGCCCATGACTTACCAAAGAGTCCTAATAAATATGGAAAGAAGATATATACAAATATATGACAAGTATATCACTTATGTTAGGAAACAAGATAAATATCAAATAGCCCTAATATATCTATACTATATCAATATGAAATCTTTCCTAATCTAAATATATCCTAATCATACCATAAGCCTAGAAAGGCAAAACAAATCAAAACATAATCTTTTTTGTTTGGGAAAAGATTTAGGCGTGTAAAATTACACCCTAACAATGTTAGTTTGGGGATTTGATAAGGTCTCATACATGAAGCTTACCCAATATGAGGGATAACTCAAATCCACTAAGTGAGGTTCTATCATAAAACCAATTAGTGATAGGAGGAGTAACTTATTTGACTTATAAACAATGTTATCTTCCTCTAATTAAGACATGTGGAACAACTCACAAGTGACATATTTCAATACGCCCCCACGCACCCTCACGTGTGAGTCATTTGTTAACGGTCAATTCATTAATCATCACAACATGATTCTCCATGCTCCATCATGTCATTTGATTGCCCACCTTGGGCCGGGCATATGTCTGCTCTGATACCATGTTAAATTCAGAAGGACTTGGTATGGTTCCACACATGAAGTGTACCCAAAATGAGGGGGAGCCCAAATCCACCCATTGAAGTTTCATCCTAAAACCAATTTGTGATAGGAAAAGTAATTCACTTGACTTATAAACAAGGCTCTCTTATTCTAATTAATCAATGTGAGACAACTCACAATTGATATTTCAACAAGTGGCCATTCCAACACAAATATGTACCATGTATTTCCTTTGTATTGTTAAAGAGTAAAAAAAGTGTTGAAATATGACTTGAAAAATAAATAAAGCTACTCGATATATGATTGAAAACTATTTGCTTAAAGAATGTTTAAGTATGGAGTTTTCAATAAGATCTAAAATTTGGTTTAGTCGGCTTCAAACTTGACTGAATTATTTAAAGGTTTTGATGAAGTATAAAAATCAAAGACTAATCTGAGGACTTACAACGCCAAGGAGGAGATCCGAAGTCAATCAAAGGGCTAGAATGATTGATCCAAATATCTGAGGTTGATCGGACGTCGGCGTAACCTGCAAAATAGAACCCCGGGGTGGTCCCCATGGGTAGATACTCTGATGCTTAAGTTAGTGTTTGCTTGTAGAGATTGTGAGTAGTGAGTTTTCCGTATCCCCCTTACCTAGAGCCAATGTCCTCTTTTAGAGACCTTGGTTACCTACCTGGCCAAAGACTCTTCCCGAGGTTAGACTCCTTAGCAATTCTTCCGAGGCTGGACTCCTCAAACAGTTAAGATACGTTTTATCACCAGATGCTCATCGGTCAGTTAAGATAGGTCTTATCACCAGATGCTCATCGGTCAGTTAAGATATGTATTATCTCCAAATAGTTGTCATCTTAGTGATACACGTGTCATGTCCTCACAATGCCACGTGTCGATTTTAGAATTATTCTCATTACTTGCCCCCAACTTCTTGTACGCGCAAGTTATGGCGTGGACAAGAAATATTTCGAGATGTATATTCGGATGAATTATTAGTTTGGGCGATGTCTCATATCGCGATAAGGAGCTTTTGTCATTTAGCCATTTTTTTGCTTCTATAAATAGATTACAATGAGGAAATTCTCTCATTTTACAATTGAGGATTTTAGAAGAAAAGTGTGGAGAAAAGAAAAGGCTGATTATTGTCCCCTGGCTGAAGCAGCTCAGACCTTGGCACCTCGGCATTTGGTAGAAGTCAAAATCCTCAGTAATTCAAGGTATGTCTTACCTTTTCATGTCATCTTAATTTTTGTAGCCAATGCTTTTGCTCCTTGGTATTAATTACTTTTGTGCATGCATGGTCATTGGCAAGTTTTTGGTAAAATATATCATCCCTATTTCCAAAAATTTCAGTAAGCTGAAATTATTGGCATGCAGACCTTGGAGTCGACCTTAGCAAATATTAGCTAAGTCCCAGTAAGCTAAAATTATTAGCATGTAGACCTTGGAGTCGACCTTAGCAAATATTAGCTAAGTCCCTGGTAGACCTTGGCCAAGTCCTTAGGAAATGAGCTTGTCATAAACTCAATTTTGGGAGACCATGGTAAAGTATTGGCCCAAGCAAATATTAGCTAAGTCCCTGGTAGACCTTGGCCAAGTCCTTAGAAAATGAGCTTGTCATACTCAATTTTGGGAGACTATGGCAAAGTCTTTAGCCAATAACCTTGAGTGGCAACTTGATCTTGGGAGACTTTGGCAATAATCCTAGGACCTTAGCAAAGTCCTTAGCCAATAAACTTGAGAAGAAACTTGTGCCTGGGAGACCTTAGAAATTGTCCTAGGACCTTGGCGAAGTCCTTGGCTACTATTCTTGAGAAGCAACTTGTGCCTGGAAGACCTTGCCAATTGTCCTAGGACCTTGGCGAAGTCATTGACTACTAATTTTGAGAAGCAACTTGAGCCTAAGAGACCTTGGCAATTGTCCTAGGACCTTGGCAAAGTCCTTAGCCAATAAAATTGAGAAGTACCTTGAGCCTAAGAGTCCTTGGCAAAGTCCTTAGCCAATAAACTTGAGAAGTACCTTGAGCCTGGGAGACCTTGGCAATAGTCTTAGGACCTCAAATGGGTCGTTGGACTTGTAGAAGCCTAACTTTTTCTTTATTATTTTTATTCTTTTTCAATTTTTTTCCGAATTTTTTTTTTTCAAATTTTTCCATTTTTTTTAAAAATGGAAGCAATGATTGTTGTGGCTTTGGATTTTTGGGCATTCACATGAATGTTTGGTCTCCCTAGACTCCAAAAGTTAGTCCTTAGTTTGTCCATACTTGACCTTTGGATTTTTGTGTATTCACATGAGTGTTTGGTCTCCCTAGACTCCAAAAGTTAGTCCTTAGCTTGTCCATACTTAGCAAGTAAGTTAACATGTATCACAAGACCCTAAAATATCAAAATATGCTCACGTGAATTCATTAGAAGTTTTTTTTCCCAGGACTTGGTAGACCTTGTTATATATGCCAAGGGCTAACCTCAGATTCTTTGAGCCAATCCTCAGATTCTTTCAACTCTTCAATTTGGTATATTCATCAGTTGGAGTGTGGCTTAAACCTTTCTCATCACTTTCAGGTTGGAGATTTTGCTCCCTCGGAATCAAACCAAGGCCATGAAGTGAATCCTTAGCTCTCACATTCTTGACAATGTCTCATGAAAATGAACCCTCGGATTGTATTCCTCCAGCCGAGTATCGCCAAAATACCCATAAATCTCCAATTCTTGATCCCGAGGATATAATTTCAACCCTCACCATAGGAGAAATAAAAAGGTTTAAAGTGATGTTTTATTTTCCTAGGCACTGGGAATGTTATATCCCACAGGCTGGGGAATGTGGTTTAAATATGTTGCCTCCAGGGTGGCTATGCCTAAATGAGAGTATGTTTCATTCGGGTCTGAGGTTTCCTCTTCACCCTACCATCGTAGAGATACTTCAATTTTATGGTCTATGTCCTGTCCAACTCACTCCGAATGCTTGAAGGGTCATCGTAGGATTTATTATTCTGGCAGCTTCAGTACCAATCTTCGAGAATGACGTGGTCTTTGCTTCCATCTATCGGATCAAAGAAGATCCCGTGGTCAAAGACTTATGGTACTTTGTCTCAGGAGTGGAACCAAGCCTCTTGTGGAAGCCTCCACAAAAACCAAGGGTTGGAGGTCCAAATATTTTTACGTTTCACAAGAGTGTCTTTGGGGCTTTCCTTCTGAGTGGAACTATAGCGACTCTCTTCCTTCCCCGCCTAAGCTTAACAAAGAAAACAAGCTATGTTGGCACTCATTATCCGAGGTCCCACAAGCTTAGATGAGCTTATCGTTGAAGATAACTTGATAGTAGCGAGCTTAGTAGTTTTCACCCATCCTTGGACGTAGACCTTAGTGCGCACTTGCTACTCTTACTTTGTTCTTTCATATGCATATTTACCACTCAGCTGACGTCTCACTCTTTTGTTCTGCAGGAATGGAGGTTAACAAGGCAAGGAATATAGACAGGACTAAGATCTTGGCCCGAGCAGCTCAGAGACAAGCATCTGGTCAACCTTAAAAAACAATCTTACTCTCTCATTCTGGGAAGTCCAAGCCTATGCCTAGGCCTTCGTCTTCTCTTTCTGACCTCGGTGCACATGAGGAAGGAGAGAGTTCAGATCCTCACTTTGGTGCCAAGGACCCTGATGCTCTTATGATTGACAACGTGGACCACGGATCTGGGAGCGCTGGGGGTCATTCACTTAGTAAGTTTTTCCCTGAGTGGAATGTATACAAAGGTGATTCTATGTTCAACCGGAATACTACTATAGAGATGATGTCCAATCTTTTGCCTCCCGGCAATAAGACCAAGGTCGTAGAAGCTACTTCTGAAGCATTGTCATACGATGGCTATGATCTTCTAGCCAAGGTATTTTTCCTTTCAATCTTGAGAATATTTTTGCTAAGTTCTTTGCTAATCACTGCTCATATTTCAAATTAGTACTCACTCACTGAGGTATGGTGTCCAAGATCAAGCATGGATCCAAGAGGATTAATGAGTTGATCCTGGAGTGGAAAGTGAGAGCGATCATAGGTTTCGCCGAGAGATAGCATTGGACAAAAAGACGGCCAAGTGAATCGTTTGATCGAGAGTCTTGCGTTCTTTGAGTTGAAAATAGAGGAAGATATCAAAGAATGGTGAGGCCAACCAAAGAGTCGACGAGGCCAACCAAAGAGTCGATGAAGCAATAAAAGCGAGGAAGCCATGGAGGAAACACTTTTAGATCATCGGTTAGACGGGTTTGACGTTTGCAAACAGACGGTTCTCACTATCGATCCGTCCTTTGATGTTAGTTGCTTGGTTCCTTCGTTCCCATATTCTACTGGCGATGGTCCAGCTGATGCCTGATGACCAAGATGTATTGTCATCTAATTATTGATCTTTCAACTGATGTATGGTTTATATGTACTATGTTATGAGCATTCAGAATGTTGTACTGCTATGTCTTGTAAGACTCTGTGTGATGTTTGCTTCTGTATGAATTGATCAAAACGTACTTTGAAATTTGCCAAGCTTATACTATAATTTTTTGAATTTTCCACCAGGAGTTTCCTTTATGTGGTCCCTTTATGTTTCATAGTTGAAAGATATCCAATTGTATGGAATTAAGTTTGGAGGATTCTTTAGCCTTGTGGTTCAGGTCATTCCATTCCTTGGCCGATAAGGGCCTCAACTATTCTATCTTAGGAGATCAATCCAATAGACGAATAATTGGATCTGGATAATTTCCAGATCATTTCCATATGAGTTTTTCCGTGGTTGCTAGCTGATTGATCAATCCTGGCGTCACCATTTCTCCTTAGGATTCCACTTGCTTGGCTCCAACCTCTAATATTATCTTTAACCCAGTAATCAGAGCTTTGTACTCAGCCTCATTGTTTGATGTCTTGAAATCAAATCTTAAGGCATAATCTAAGACATAGCCCTCGGGGCTTGTCATAGTTAGGCGAGCGCCACTCCATCCCTGGTTTGAAGAACCATCGATATACAAGGTCCAAATGGTTTTGCCTTCAGTGTTAGGGTTAGGCTTATTCTCGGTTGCCGAGGTTCTGACAACCTCATCGCTGACAGGCATTCCACTACGAAATCAGCCAAGACTTGGGCTTTTATAGCGGGTCGAGGTTGGAATTGAATGTCAAATTCGCTAAGCTCAATAGACCATTTTACCAACCTCCCTGAAGTCTCTGGCTTTTGAAAGATTTGCTTCAAAGGTTGGTCTGTGAGCACCACCACAAGTGCTTGGAAATATGGTCTCAACTTACGAGCTGAGACCACTACTATGAAAACCAACTTCTTGATCTTTGGATAGCGTACCTCGGCACCTCTAAGGACTCGGCTTACATAGTAAATTGGTTTTTGTAAGTCCATTTTCTTCTCTAAGCAATACATAATTATAGTTGCATCTGAGGCATAAGTATAACACATCTCCCCATTGGGGCTTTGTCAAGAGTGGAGGAGAACCCAAGTATGACTTTAGGTCCTTGAAATCCCTCTGACAATCATTGGTCCATGAGAAATCCCTCGCATTCCTTAGAATCTTGAAAAATGGTAAGCTTTTCTCTGCAGATTTAGATAAGAAACGGGTAAGGGCCGCCAATCATCCCGTAAGTTTCTGAACATTTTTCACTGATTGGGGAGGGTTCATGTCCGCCAATGCTTTGATTTTCTATGGATTGGCTTCGATCCCTCGTTGAGTAACCATGTAGCCAAGGAACTTTCCATAGGTTACGCCAAAGGAACATTTGCTAGGGTTAAGTTTCATCTTGTAATATCTTAACACTACAATGGTTTCGCTGAGGTCTGCTATGTGGTTCTCTGCCCGTTGGCTCTTCACTAACATATCGTCCACGTATACTTCCATATTTCGTCCAATCTGACCTTTGAATATTTTGTTCACCAATCTCTGGTAAGTTGCCCCTTCGTTCTTCAGACCGAAAGGCATGACCTTTTAACAATACAATCCTCGCTCAATGACAAACGAGGTCTTTGTTTCATCATCTGGATGCATTCTTATTTGATGGTATCCCTGAAATGCATCCATGAAGCTAAGAAGTTCACATCCAGTTGTGGCATCTACCAACTGGTCAGTCCTTGGGAGGGGAAAGCTATCATTTGGACATCCTTTATTTAAGCTCGTAAAATCTATGCACATTCTCCAATTGCCATTGGGTTTATGAACTAGAACAACGTTTGACAACCAATCAGGGTAGTCAACCTCTCTTAAAGGAGCTTGTCCACTTCTTCATTCATGGACCGGATTCTATCCAGTGCGAAACATCTTTTCTTTTGCCTTATGGGTCTGAAGTCAGGGTTCACATTAAGTTTATGAACTATGACATCAAGATCAATCCCTGGCATGTTGGATGGACTCCATGCAAATACGTCAGCGTTCTCCCTTAGGAATTGAATAAACATTGTTCGTACATCATCATCTAGCAAAAACCCTATCTTTACAACCTTTTCCTGGTTCCCTTCATAAAGTGGAATAGAAACTAGGTCTTCCACTGGTTCACCCGACTTTTGACCTTTGTCTTCAGGCTCCAAACTTTCAATATCTAACATCTCTGAAGATTTTGTCTTTCCTTTGAGTGAAGCAACGTAACATTGTCCTGCCACTCATTGGTCTCCTCGGACTCATCCAACACCATGTTCAGTGGGGAACTACATGAGCATATGGTATGTGGAAATGATAGCCCTCATCTTATTCAATCCCGGTCGTCCAAGGATGACATTGTAACTAGAAGGTACCCTTACAACCAGAAAATCAATCGTAACCATTGTCTGCTGTGGTCAGTCCCCGGCAGTGAGCGGGAGAGTAATTATTCCTTATAGCTCCATGGCCTCCCCTGTGAAACCAACCAGTGGAGTTTTCACAGGCTTCAAAAGTTCTTTACCAATTCTCATTTTCTCAAAGGCATACAAAATGTATGTCGAACTTCTATTATCCACCAAAACCCTCTTTATCTCACAATTGGCTATGGTCAGGCTAATAACCATAGGATCATTATGAGGGGTAAGGATTCCTTCCAATCTTCATCAGTGAATGTAATAGATTCATCTATCCGAGGTCTTTTTCCTCATGCATCTTCTGTTTGAGGTTGTCTAGCATATGATTTTCTAGCAGAGTTGGTTTCTCCACTTGAAAGCCCTCCTGCAATAATGGTTATGACTCCTGTTGCGAGTGGATGTCTCTCCTCGTACTTCTACCTCTTTGGTTCGACATATTGGGGCTTCGTTCTCTTGGATTTCTCTCTTTAGGTGAAGGACTACTTCCTCGGTTGTTAGCCACAAAACTACCAAGATAATCTCTCCGTATCAAGTCCTCAATTTCATTCTTCAAATTTCACAATCTTCAGTATCGTGACCGTGTCGCGATGAAATCTGCAATATTTGTCGCGACTTCTCTTATTGGCAGGGGTCCTCATTTTTTAGGGTCACTTGACATAATCCTTATCTCTGATGTACATCAAGATTTCATTATTAGATGTGTTTAAGGGAGTGTATCTCTCGAACCTCGGAGGGTTAGCCCGATCCTTCGAGTAACTAGTAGTGGCATACAACATATCCCAAACCTTTTTCTTCTTTGCGTGTTCATTATTGCCATTCTCGTCTTTCTTTCTCTTTTTTGTCTAAAGACTCACGTTCGACCTCTATCCCCACCTTGGACATTTATTCGGCGTTGATATACTTTTCTGCCCTATTAAAGAGATCCGCCAAGGTCAGTGGAGGCTTTTTTGCCAAGGAAAAGGCAAATTGTGATGTTTTTCGGACACCATTCATAAGCGATTCCAAGGCCACTGATTGGTCAAGATCCTCTATCTCGAGGGCTTCTTTGTTGAAATGCTAGATGAAGTCTCTCAAAGATTCATCTTGTTTCTGACGAACACCCATAAGATATGTCGAGACCTTCTTGTATCTTTTGCTGCTTACTTGAAAGATGAAATGGATGTTGCAGGCAACGAGGAGAACCAAACCCTTGCACATTTCTAAATGTAACAGAGAACGCTTGACATTTGATGGCGTCGGTCTTCCCGTGGAGCACCATATGAGCTTGAAAATTCTCAAGATGATCCCGAGGGTCCGAAGTTCCATCATAATTCTCCATTTGAGGCATCTTAAAGCTAGAGGGAATTTCTTCCCTTGTGATACCTTCAACAAAAGGAGATTCAGTGGGAGAAAAGAGGTTGGTGCTCGGCTTCCTGACTTCCTTCCAAATTGCCCCTAGCTTTTCATTCATTTCTTCAAATTTCAGTTTAAGATTGTTCTCTTCAGCGATCTCAGTGCCTGCCTTTCCAAGATCTCTTTTAGATCTGACTTCAGCTTCATCATTGAAAGCTTTAGATCCTTGGGCATGACTAATTTCTTTCTCTTTGTTAGGCCTATTACCCAAGGACCCCCATTTGTCAATGAGTCCTCTCATTAACAACTTCGCCAAGTTCTTCTTTTCTTTTCCATCTTTTGTAGACGTTGGGCGTCTACTGCCGGGATTCCTTGATCGTCCCGAGGTCTATGTTCGTGAATAGGATCATCCTCATGTCTTGATGCGCGAAAGTTAGCATGACTACCCTCGGCATGTTCCGTAGGCCGATGTTCAACATGTGTATTTCGACTATTCTGGTATTCCTCTTCTGTGGTGCCATTATTGCTCAGATCTAGTCGTCGTTTCCACAAACGGCGCCAACCGATAAGTATAAAAATCAAAAATTAATCTGAGGACTTACAACGCCAAGGAGGAGATCCGAAGTCAATCAAAGGGTTGGAACGATTGATCCAAAGATCCGAGGTTGACCAGGACGTCGGCAGAATCGCAAAAATGTAACCGGAGTGGTCCCCAGGGGTAGATGCTCCGATGCTTAAGTTAGTGTTTGCTTGTAGAGATTGTGAGTAGTGAGATTTTCGTATCCCCCTTACCTAGAGCCAAGGTCCTCTTTTATAGACCTTCGTTACCTACCTTGCCAAGGACTCCTCCCGAGGTTAGATTCCTTAGCAATTCTTCCGATGCTGGACTCCTCAAACAATTAAGATAGGTCTTATCACTAGATACTCCTCGGTTAGTTAAGATAGATCTTATATCCAGATAGCTGTCATCTTAGTGGTACACATGTCATGTCCTTACAATGCCACGTGTCGATGTCAGAATTATCCTCATCAGGGTTAATTACTAAAAAAAAAAAGTGAAGTTCGTGCTAATTACAAAAAAAAAAGATAGAGGTATTTAAAAATTATGAAGAAAACTATTGATATTTGATTCCTTATATTTTCTATTTTCTTAAGTAAAACACATTTCTAATACCCCATGATATTTATAGAAATATTACGATTCTTACCCTCTTAAATTTAAGATGATTCAAATCTTAGGGGCCTTTTACCATGAGCTTGTAGCTCAAGTGGTATCGTTCATCCTTTGAAAGGATATTGACCGGTTCGAACCTATATCATTCGGTTCTTTAAAATTTATCTCCTCCTTCCAACCACTCCTCCCAACTTATTTAAAAAAAGATCTGAATGGCATTTTGTAATTTTGAAATATCTTTGGGTTTTTTGGTAATTAGCCCAATCCTAGGGAGATTTTTGTAACTATCCCTTATTTAAAAGATAATAAGAAAATATGATAAAAACCATAACTTCTTTACATACAAGTTTCCACGCTCGCTTACACGGCTTACATAATGGGATGAAAGCAAAGCACATCTTACAACTTACAAGCCTTAACATAATCAGAAGCAAAATAGTTGGGCCAAATATAACACTCAATTGAACTGGGCCGCAGGCTTACGTATTTGGGGCATCCATTAAATTTGGTTTCCTGAACAGATTTTCTTTTTGATGTGGGCCAATTAAATTGTAAACTCAGAGTCTGAGACGAGGGTGGTGAGGCTCGGTGGACATGAAATAGAGGATATTGCGAGGTTGTGTTGGATCCAACTATTTTTTTTAAGTATATGACGAACTGAATTGCATATGCATTGAAGACTATTTAGTTATGGAATTAAAACTTGAATAACTTCAATAAGGTTGCATTTGCATGAGAGAATTTGGATTTGAGAGGAGGATTTGAGTGAAAGATTTCCAATTACTCTATGGATTTAAAATCCGACACACTATTAAAAAAATAACACAAAATAGAAACTAAGGATTTAAAATTCATCGTAGAATGCTCTTATCCAAACAAGCTCAATGGATTTGTTATCAGAGGTTTAAATACATAACTTCAAATCCATCAATCTATATGAAGCCTAAATCATGGCTTCGCTTAAACATATTTAGTCTTTAAATTAATCTTTGACTAAATAGTACTAGACAGTAGTATTTTGAACAAAAATACAAACATTAGGTGATGAGAATACCGAACGTCAAAAAGTTTAAGGTGAATACAAGTATTTCTATCCGGCCCACCTCATTTTTGTTTATCGGCCACCTTGCTAGAGTCTCCAGGCTCCGCCATTGCATACAAGTATTCTTCTAATCCATGTTTAATGCCATGTTGATACAAGTTCAGAAAATTAAAATGCCAAATTATTACATTAAGATCAATATATTGATTCAGTGGTAGAAACTTGTGATTTCAGAGCGATTGACTCAGATTTGATTCTATGTGAGTATGTCCCGTACTGTCCTTACTAAAAAAACATATATGTTTGACCAAAAATGTCATGTCATGTTTGATACAAGTTCAATAAATTAAAATGTCAATTTATTACATTTTTTTTTGTCAAATTGTTACATGTTACATTTAAAGTTTAATTTAATACAAAACACAACTAATTGAAGGATGGAAAGTAATTTTTAATCATGGTTTAGGTATTTTATTTGTATGTTAAAATAAACATTTTAGACGTTTGTCTCAATGAGATACACTCCATACATGATGCGCCGTCAAACTCACATGTACAGCCATATTAAATGCATGTGCCACTCCATTATTGCAATTTTTCTTGTCCTTTAAGTGCCCCATCAACATATGTATGTATGATGCACATTGTGACCGTTGTCCTCGTTTTGAAATAATTTGACCCTTAATTGTCTCTATTTTTCTATTATCTAAATATAAGAAAAATAACTAAATTTCACATTATATTTCACTCTGTTCAAATTAGATTGAAACTCGATACATATAGTAGATTTAAAAAATAAAAAAGAATGATTTGTTCGACTTGACGATAAGTTACAACTTTACAACCTATTGATGGCAAAATTGTTGTTTGGTCCTCTAAGCATATTTCTCCGGAGATTTGGTCATCATTTATACCGATTTTGATATTTTGTCCTTTAATTAACTTTTCTTTGTCAATATATTTAGTCTGGTCAACCCCTATAGCATGTAATTGTGACCGGACTAGTTGATGTGTAATTTTTTAAAAAAAAACTTTTTTCACTTGTTTTTTGCTGATGAGGAGACATGCTTGACGATTTTAGAAAAGACAAAATAATTTTGTTTTAAGTATAAAATTAAACATTAACTAGCTGTTCACAATTACCTCATATAGAGGATAATCGAACTAAATCTCTGAAAAAACAAAACTTGAAGGACAAAACGTTAAAATCAAAATAAGTCAGGATCAAGTTTTCGAAAGAGATCTACTTAAAGGACTAGGAAACAATTTTGCCTAAAATGCATATCTATATCTCAGATTTTCATTTTTCAGTACAGGAAAATTGAGAGACCAGATATTGCGTACACAGCGGCAATGCCCATGGTTGCCGCCTTGCCGGTTGTTTCCACTGATCGGCCTTACCTTAATGGGCCCAATATTGTACTAATAAGGTTTTAATTTTGAATTTATTTAATTTTTTTTTTTTACCTAAACCCATCAAGAATCAAGAATGTGACTATAAGAGTATTAATTAATAATTAATAAAATCATGTGTAGTAAGATTTCTTTAGGGTCTGCTTAACCCAATGGCGGACGTAGGGGGAGCCCAACCCCACCCCCCAAATTTTCTTTTTACTAGGTAAAATGTTTTGAAAATATTTTATAGTTAATATTTATGTGTACTTTTTTTAGTTTTTTTATCTAACTCACCCCCAATTTCATGTATTGGTAATAATTCCTGCTACACCATTAGTTTAAGCCTAGCCATCTTTCTTACCTTCTTCTCTCATCTTTTCTCTATGGGAGGATGGGCGAAACCATATTTTATTTGTTATTATTAATTAGTTTTTGTTTGTTTTCTTTAATTTGAGTTTTAGTCTCTTTAATAGGTGTTTGCTTCCCCTTAATAAGTGGAGTTTTGTCCTCTTAATAAGTGGTGTTTTATCTTATCCGGTGTCCGTTCAGAAGATCCAGTTGTTGTGTTGTTCCAATCTGTTTTGATGGGTTTTTATAGAAATTTGTGACCTACGAGATCAGATTCATCGGTACAAGATTTGTCCAACAATTGTAAATTTTTGATTCTACTGGTTTATATTTGTAAGTCTGGTACATTCATCTGATAAATTTTATTTATTAGATTTGATTGTTTTGATTGGTTCTTCATTGTCAATAAGTAATGGCTATTTCCTAAAAAAAAAAAGATTTCTTTAGGACCTAATTAATCCATGTAGAATGAATTCGCAAAAAGACCACCGTTTTTCTATTTCTTGAATTATCCATAGTTCCATACATCAACGATCAATAATTTTGATTTAGATATAATTAATATAAAGACATAGGTTATGTTCATTTATACTAATGGAGAGAATAATGTGTAAGTTTTATTTTGAAAAATGATAATGAATATGAGTATGCGATTGGATATAAGTTAAAAATGTGATGATGATAGTTGATGTGATATTTTTTAGTCTAGTAGTGAGTAATTAGACGTGATTGGTGGTTTGAAAAATAAGATAGAGTGAATAATATAAATCTAAAAAAAAGAAATAATATATATTTTTTGAAAAATTTCACATACATTCACATGTTTGGACAAAATTATTTTTTGAGTGGATATTTTGTAAATTTATTTGACAAGCAAGCACTCCAATAGTTTTTGCTTAAATACTCTACATTCTCGACATACTAATAAAATACCAGGAAAAGATAAATCTCTAAAAAAAAAAAAACTCCATATAAAATTAAAACCATTAATCAAAAGTAACCGGACAAGTAGGGCAACCACTCCAAAAAAATATTGAATAAAAGAAGAAAGGAAAAGAAATTAAAAAGAAAACCATTAGTTTTATATTTGATCTGTGTCGGTGGCAACTGGCACGTGTGCAGAATTAACCAATCACCTAATTAATAACATCTGATTAATTATCTTAATAAAATCTAAAAATATATATTGAATATTGCTCTAATTGATTAAATTGCACGCCACTTGCCTATTCTCTAACCTCGAAAATCAAACAATAATTAGTTGTTTAAGCCTTGTTGATAGACTTTACAGTTAAGTTAATGACAAAGACAATAATGAGTGATCAGTCGATTAGTGATCCAATTGCGCTTTTGTACTTTTCTATTAGTGTATTAATTACAAGTTTACTTTATATGATGCAACAAAACAATTACACTTTTTTTTTTTTTGAAGGGAAAGAAATTACATTTGGGTAGAGGTCGTTAGGTGCAATTAGGGATGGCAATTTGACTCGTCGTGCAAGACTCGCCTGGGTATCATCTCCGTCCTGTGGGTATTTGCCTGGCCCCGCCCCTCTCCATCTATATTTTTTTGTCATAGTTTTAATATATATTTTACATATATATATTAATGTAATTCGTATGGTTTTAATATTATTTATAACATTTATAATGTCTATATTTATAAATAATATGCCTTTATAAAATATAAGATAACACTTTTATTTAAAATACAAAATACAAAGGTAAAAATATTATCATTTATAAAATTATTGAACATGGGTCGATCTGCCCGTTGCATGTCGACCCGTCATGCCCCCATTGGGCTCTTCAGGTGTCTGCCCCGCCTTATTGACATCCTTTGCATAAGAGGGTCTGTCTACTAAATCGCTCTATTTGAAATTTATTAGTTATAAACAGGGTTGAATTTTGAGTATTTAAATTGAGCATAATCAATTTGTGAGTTTAGCTCGAATAAACTGAATTGGTGAAAGTGTTGATTAGACATTTCTACTTTCCTTAAGTCTAAATAGAAATTGTTGTTTAATGTTTTATATATGTTATATATCATACATTTGAAATTTGAGTTAGTCTCATGTCAGACGGTTTAACGGATCCAAGTCCGTTAGACGGATCCACCAAACCCGACCCGAATCCTTAAAGAAATGCTCCAGCTTAACGTGTCGTTTCCTTGGATCCGTTAGACGGATCCACCAAACCCGACCCGAATCCTTAAAGAAATGCTCGTTAACCTCTCTCTCTCTCTCTCTCTCTCTCTCTCTCTCTCTCTCTCTCTCTCTCTCTCTCTCTCTCTCTCTCTCTCTCTCTCTAAAAGTATTCTTCATGACCTATATAAACTATCACATCCCCAGCTATATTTCCAAGCCTTATTCAGTTTGCAAACTATATATGAGACATTTGCCACATGAGGCCTACTATTATAAATGTTAGAAATACTGGATGGTGCATATCGAATGGCTGGAAAATCGAGCAGAGTTTCGATACGAAAATAGATGTCGAGGCAAGAGTTAGACTCTTTCTCTTTAAGACAAGATTGTCCCACTCACGGTGCGTACGGTATGCGACAATTGTCTTCCAAGATACAACGACAAACACTTGCGATAGTTGCACTACAAATCGCAAGCACAACAAACACTTAGATGTTTTTTAACTCTCTTTTTATGGACTAATGCAGAATGAAGAGGAAGCAAGACATTCGAATTTTTCTGATGTTCTCAAATAAATTCTGGGGGCTGGTTTATATAGAGCTCCTATTGTCTCTTCAGGCTGGGTGCAACCTCTAGTACGGATTAGTCTTGACCGTCAGATCGCGCCCTGTGGTTAACAACTACGATCTGATGGTCCTAATCGCATCTATCTGAAGGAACACACCCTTTGGCATACACCTCTGCAAACTGGACAGACGTGTCTAGTCACGATGCCCCGTCAGCGAACAGACGCATCAATCGCCACGTGTCGTAAATGACGATTCTGCCAAGTCGCGCCACTGAGTACGCCCGCCACATCACCGAGCCACCGGATCAACCCTGGTTTGATTTTCCAAAACTTTAAAGCTCCTCAAAGCTCCTCGCGACGATGCGTACTTGCGAAGTGCAAAGTGTGCCTCTAAAGCGCCCAATGCGACTATGTGCGTCGTGCGACATGCGTAGCCAAGCTCCGGCTCTGGCTCGGCTCGGACGGTGCTCCGCACCGTCCTCGGTGCCTTTTGAGCTAGCCAAAGGCTAGTCAAAATTGACTTGGTCCACTAGGGTGTACCATAAGGAGTTCCACTTGATTACTCCTTATTAGTGGTGAAGCTCTTTATTAACTAGTCAAACATTTAATATGTTTCCTATGTGCGATATGTCTTTCCATATTCCCACCCTTTTATATTCCAAATATAAAAGCATTATAAGTGGCCAATTTTATGCATTTATTTCTCATTCACCCGACATTGGTTTTGAGAATTCAAAATGCTAAACTCATCTACCCGCGTCGTAGATGACGTTTATCTCATTTATTTTATACTTCGAATAAATGAACCCACTTAAATAATTGGTCAAAATCGGGTCAAAACCTAATTTATTAAAACCAATTCCAACAATCCCACGCATAAATGAAAATAAATGCATATGAGTATGCAGACACTAAGAGAGTTCAAACGGAAAGCTATTGTATCGGGAGAGGTAGCTTGTGGCTTTGAACCTTCCTTAGTGGAATGCTACCGAATTTACTAGGTTGCACAGTGACACGATGTCTTGAACTGTTTAGTTGTTTATGTAAACCAAAACAACAACATCCACACAATATCTTTCCTAACACCATTTGGTTCTCACGGTTGTGTCCATTTTATCCCTGGGCAACATCTTGGATTCATAAGTGTTTCGTTGAAGCGGTCTGTCTTCACATTTATATAGGTGATCTCCTATTAAGAGTATCCTGCCATACTCCAGTTCTTTAAGTATAGGAATGATTAAAAGTTTATAACTTAACCTCACCACATTCAGCAGGTTTCTCCACTTGGATAGGAATGAGCTGTAATATGCTCCAAGTGTTTATCTAAATATTCATAACTTAGTTGTCTCATTGAACCAAGGTCTTGGGATCTCCAATATACAAGGTTGGGTTACCGCTATGAACACTTTTATTTTGTGGATTTTAAGCCCATTCCTTTCTATAAGTAGTATACTTGATCTCTATTCAAACCTTTAGTTAACGGATCCGCTAGGTTTTCTTTTGATTTCACGTTATCGATTGTAATAACCCCATTTGAGATAAATTGCCTAACGGTGTTATGTCTTTGACATATATGTCGAGACATACCGTTGTACATACTATTTTGAGCCCTTCCTGTAGGCGACTGACTATCACAATGTATCATGATTGCAGCCACCGGCTTAGGCCAACAAGGAATATCCTCTAAAAAGTTGCGAAGCCATTCTGCTTCTCCACCAGCTTTATCCAACGCTATAAACTCTGATTCCATCGTGGATCGAGCTATACACGTTTGTTTAGAGGATTTCCATGACACCGCTCCACCACCAATGGTAAAAACATAACCACTAGTGGACTTGGAATCTTTTGAGTCAGATATCCAATTTGCATCATTGTATCCTTCTAATATAGCTGGATATCTCGAGTAATGTAATCCATAATTCAAGGTGAGTCTTTAGATACCTAAGAACCTTTAACAATGCCTTCCAATGGCCATTTCTAGGATTACTCGTAAATCAACTCAGTTTATTAACTGCGTAGGCAATATCCGGACGTGTGCAGTTTGTTACATACATTAGGCGCAATAATCCGAGAATATTCTAGTTGAGATACAGGCTCACCTTGATTTTTAGCTAAGTGTAAGCTTAAATCAACAGCGTTTTTAGCCGGAGGATGTCATAAGCATTGAACTTTCAAATCTTGTCTCAATATAATGAGATGTGATAAAATAAGTCCATCAAATGTTTTAGAGATCTTAATTCCCAGAATAACATCTGTTATACCCATATCTTTCATATCAAAATATTTGATTAACATTTTCTTAGTACTCATGATTATATCATGATTACTACCCATAATTAACATGTCGTCAACATAAAGACAGACAATTACATAAGCATTAGGTGTATCTTTAATGTAAACACATTTATCACACTCGTTAATTTTGAAACCATTTGACAACATAGTTCTGTCAAATTTTTCATGCCATTGTTTCGGAGCTTGCTTAAGGCCATACAATGACTTAACGAGTTTGCACACATTTTTCTCTTGTCCAGGAGCAACAAACCCTTCGGATTGTTCCATGTAGATTTCCTCTTCTAATTCACCATTTAGAAAAGTCGTTTTCACATCCATTTGGTGTATCTCAAGGTTATGCAATGCTGCAATAGCAATGAGAACTCTAATAGATGTGATTCTTGTCACAGGTGAATACATATCAAAGAAATCAAGGCCTTCTCTTTGTTTAAATCCCTTAGTTACTAACTTGGTCTTGTACTTATCAATAGTTCCATCAGCTTTATATTTCCTTTTAAGGATCCACTTGCATCCTAAAGGCTTATTTCCCAGAGGGAGATCTACCAAATCCCAAGTATGATTTTGCATAATGGAATCTATCTCACTATTAATAGCTTTTTTCCAAAATGGAGCTTCTGGACTGGACAGTGCTTCACCAATTGTCCTTGGTTCATTTTCTAACACATAAGTTAGAAAATCTGGACCAAAAGACTTAGTTGTTTTGGCCCTTTTACTGCGTCTCGGTTCTTCATCACTTTGATAATCACCATCGGTAGTATCACGTGTTCTTTTGCTAGAATTCACTTCTTTCCTTTCATGACAAGGAAACACGTCTTCGAAAAATACAACATTTCTTGACTCAATAATTGTACCTTCTTGTACATCTGGAATTGTTGATTTGTGCACTAAAAATCGATATGCATTACTGTTATTTGCATATCCAATGAAAATGCAATCGATTGTTTTAGGCCCTATCTTGACTTGTTTTGGCTTAGGTATTTCTACTTTAGCCAAACACCCCCACACTTTCAGGTATTTATAGTAAGATTTTCGACCTTTCCATAACTCATGCGGAGTTTTATCTTTATTTTTGTGTGGTATTTTGTTAAGAATGTGGTTAGCCAAGAGAATTGCTTCCCCCCACAAATTCTGAGGTAAACCATAATTTATCAACAAAGCATTCATTATCTCTTTTAGAGTTTAGTTTTTGCATTCAGCAATACCGTTTGATTGTGGTGAATAAGGATCTGTCGTTTGATGAATAATACCAGAATCTGAGCAAAATTCATCAAAAGGAGCTCCATATTCTCCACCTCTATCACTTCGAATTATCTTAATTCATTTGCTAAGTTGATTTTCAACCTCATTCTTATAGCTTTTAAAAGCTTCTAAGGCCTCATCTTTACTTCTTAAAAGATATACATAACAGTATTTTATGCAATCATCGATAAAAGTAATAAAATATTTCTTCCCACCTCTAGTTTCCATAAACTTTAAATCACATATATCACTATGAATTAACTCTAGAGGTTCTGTTTCTCTTTCCACCGAGTGGAATGGTGTTTTGGCCATTTTTGCCTCAACACGGATTTCACACTTGTGTTGTGAATCTATTTTAAAGTTAGGTAGTAATTCCAAGTTTACTAACCTTTTCAAAGTGTTAAAATTCACATGTCCTAATTTAACATGCCATAAATTTGAACACTCAAGCAAATAAGAAGAAGTATTAATTTTATTGCTTTCAAAGTTTCGGAGTACATTCATTACATTCATCTTGAACAGTCCATTTTTTATAACACAAACTTTTGAGCCTCAAATACTAATCTAAACCCTGCGTTGACCAACAACGACCCTGACACTAAATTCTTCTGAATGTCTGGAACATGAAGGACATCAACGAGGGTGAGCTCCTTGCCCGAGGTCATCGTCAGCACCTCTTTGCCGAGACCAACAATTTCAGACGTTGCATGATTCCCCATGTATAACTTCCTTCCATTGATAGTAGTATACGTTGAGAACATGTCTTTGTCGGAGCATATGTGGCGTGTAGCACCTGTGTCCACCCACCATTTTATCGGGTTCTCCACTATGTAGCATTTATTGCCTTCATACACAACAACCAAGAGATCAAGCTCAGACATATCAATTGGAATGGATTTGTCCTCGGTCACATGCACCTGGTTCCGATTGGCTTTCTTAGGAAGACGAAAATCTTTAGCCTTGTGATTCGGCTTTTCACAGTTGAAGCAGTTCCCTTTGAACTTTTTAGCCTTCCCCAGATTCTGACTATTTCCTGGGTGCTTTCTCTTCTTGCTAGCATTTGGCTCCACCAAGTTTGCCTTTTTCCTCCATTGGAAGCTTGCCAAACTTAATTTCAGACTTGTGATTATCTTCTTCAATTCGCAATCTGACAATTAAATCTTCAAGCCCCATCTCCTTTCGCTTATGCTTTAGGTAATTTTTAAAATCCTTCCATAGAGGCGGTAACTTCTCGATAATAGCAGCTACTTGAAAGGGTTCACTCACAACCATCCCTTCTGCAATTATATCGTGCAGAATGAGTTGGATTTCTTGAACCTGGTTGATCACCGTCTTGGTGTCAACCATCTTGAACTCAAGGAATTTGCCGACAATAAATTTCTTTGTACCAGCATCTTCCGTCTTATACATTTTATCTAAAGAACTCCACAGCTCTTTAGCAGTCTTTACCAAACAATACACATTATACAATGTGTTGTCCAGTCCATTGAAAATGTAGTTCCGACACAAGAAGTCGCTTTGACTCCAAGCATAGAACGCCATTCTCTTCTCCTTATCAGTCTCCTCTTCCCCCACAGTTGGGGCATCCTCCGTAAGGAAACGAGCAAGGTTCAGAGTCGTAAGATAGAACAACATTTTATGTTGCCATCTTTTGAAGTCTGAACCCCCAAACTTCTTGGATTTCTCTCCCGGTGCTGGTGCTGGTGATAGAACTGAAGACGTCGAAGCCATTTGATATACACGAAAATCTTGTCTTAAATTGTTGGAAATATTGGATGGTGTATATCGAATGGCTGAAAAATCGAGCAGAGTTTCGATACGAAAACAGATGTCGAGGCAAGAGTTAGACTCTTTCTATTTAAGATAAGATTGCCCCACTCACGGTGCGTGACGAGATCGTGCAATTGTCTCCAAGATACAACGACAAACACTTGCGATAGTTGCACTACAAATCGCAAGCACAACGAACACTTAGATGTTTTTGAACTCTCTTTTTATGGACTAATGCAGAATGAAGAAGAAGCAATAAATTCGAATTTTTCTGATGTTCTCAAATGAATTATGGGGGTTGGTTTATATAGAGCTCCTGATGCCTCTTCAGACTGGGTGCAACCTCTTGTCCGGATTAGTCTTGACCGTCAGATCGCGCCCTCTAGTTAACAGGTGCGATCTGATGGTCCTGATCGCATCTATCTGAACGAACACACCCTTTGGCATACACCTCTGCACATTGGACAGACGTGTCCAGTCACGGTGCCCCGTCAGTGAACAGATGCATCCAATCAGTGCGACGTATCACCACTCGTACGATTCTGCCAAGTCACTACCACCTGAGCTGTCCTGCCACATCACCGAGCCACTGGACTGAACCCTGGTTCGATTTTCCAAAACATTAAGGCTCCTCACGACGATGCGTAAGTGCAAAGTGTAAAGTGCGCCTCTAAAGCGTCCAATGCGACTATGTGCAATATGTTCGGGCCTAAGCCCGGATCCGGCTCCGGCTCGGCTCCGAGGGTGCTCCGCACCGTCCTCAGTGCCTTTTGAGCTAGCCAAAGGCTAGTCAAAATTGACTTGGTCCACTAGGGTGTACCATAAGGAGTTCCACTTGATTACTCCTTATTAGTGGTAAAGCTCTTTATTAACTCGTCAAACATTTAATATGTTTCCTATGTGGGATATGGCTTTCCATATTCCCACCCTTTTATATTCCATATATAAAAGCATTTTAAGTGGCCAACTTTATGCATTTATTTCTCATTCACCCGACATTGACTTTGAGAAATTTAAAATGTTAAACTCATCTATCCACGGCGTAGATGACGTTTATCTCATTTATTTCATAATTCAAATAAATGAACCCACTTAAATAATTGGTCAAAATCGGGTCAATATTCAATTTATTAAAACCAATTACAACAGTAAAAAGACCTTAAATTCAAATGACGTAAATCCTATAGTAGCCTGGCTGTACATTGATCCACATGAGGATGTGCTCTAATCGTGTGTGATGAAATTGTAAAACACAGAGAAGGATCATTTGGGATGCTTGAATTATTTTATGAACAAGATATATTTTATAAGATAGAGTTAAAAGGCTACGTCACTAGGAAAGTCGTATCATGCTCAATCGCGGGAGACTGGAAAAAGTATGTCGTGAATTATAATTTGAAGGAAGGGGATGAAGTTACGTTTTACAAGAACAAAGATAGAAGCATTTCGGATAATGACTACTTCATCGTAAAAGGTTACAAATAGGAAGCTTATATAAGGTATAACACCATAAGCTCCAAGCTTGCACCAATGTATTTATAGGGAAACTAATACTTTTCAGGATAACAGCTAATACTTTTCAGTTGGGCTACTAATACTTTTTATTGGAAAAACTAATACTATTCAGAGAAATTACTAAAAACATTTTAGGGGAACTACTAATACGTTTCATTGGGACTACTAATACTTTTGAGAGAAAAAACTAATACGTTTAGAAGGACTAACAAAATATTGTTCAAGGAACTACTAATACTTTTTCGAGGGACTGCTAATACTTTTCGGGAGAAAAAAGTTAATTATATTCAGTAGAACTACTAAAATACTCTCCATGAAACTACTAATACATTTCAGAAGAACTGTTAATACTTTTTAGAAGGGCGGCTTATACTTTTCAGAATGAGTGTTAATACCGGTGGTCCCTGAAAACAACTAAAACACCACTGCTAATATTACGAAAATGCCACTGGGTCGATTTTGGATCCGTCTAACGATTTTTGGCTTGTTAAACCGTCTGACAGAAGTTTTTTGTCTTCAAATTTATATATGTTCATTACGATATAGTTTTGTTTTGCTTATTATATAAATTTGTTTAATTGTTTTATAAGCATTTCAATTAGTTAGTTTTTCTGTAAGAAAAAATCTGGTAGGGTGAACTAACTTGAAAAGCATTAAGAGGGAGTCTGGCTAAGTTTATTTAAAACATTTTATAAGCTCCTACATCTGATAAGCTATTTTAGGAGCTTATAAAATGTTATATCTTATTTTAAAAATAAGTTGTCAGAGTGTTTGGATAAAATAAGATAATTGAGCTTATAAGATGTTTTTATATCTTATAAAATTATCAAGTATATTTTTGTCTTTTGAATGTTTAAAATAAAGAGCTTATAAGCTCTTTTAAAAAAAGTTGGGGTAGAGGTACCATTTTTTAGGAGCATATAAGCTCTCTGACATCTTTTTTTTAGAGCTTATAAGCTCTTTTGGAAAAAATTATCAAACACATTTTAAGAGCTTATAAGCTCTTAAACATCTTATAAGTTATTTTTAACAGCTTATAAGCTCAGCCAAGCACCCTCTAACTCGACTTTAGCTAATGCATAAAACTTGATTAGGAGAAAGTGAATATTTGAATTTGTGCGAGTTTATATTCGGCTCATGAGCCTCGATTGACAACCCTACTATTTTTTACTTTTAGGGATAATTACAAAAAGTACCATTGAGTTTTGACCTAATTACAAAAAAACTCAATTAACTTTGAAAATTACAAAAAGTACTCCTGAGGTGTGGTTTAGTGTTAAAATTAAGGGGTAAATTATAATATCTTAATAAATATGAGGGGATATTTGGAAATATTTTTGCTTATAAAGAGGATAAATGTTAGACAAAATAAAATCTCAGGGGTAAGTTTTGTAATTTTGAAAGTTAGCTCTTTTTTTTGTAATTAGCTAAAACCTCAAGGGTACATTTTGTAATCAACCCCTACTTTTATTGAATTTAGTACTTTAAGAAGAAACCTTCGAAATTCGGTAAGTTTTTAATGTGGTACAGTCTTAATTTAGTTAGGAATGCTTATATAGTTCAATTAAGTGTTGTAAAACTGTATTCAACAAATAAAGTTGGTACAAGTTTAAATGGACTTGTTAAATTATTTTAGTCACATGTATATTATGAGGATATAAAATTAATTCCACTTATATACACAATTAATACTCTCTCCTTCTAAAAACTCTATCTTGTTCAAGGTTGCAAAAATCGTTAGATGTTAGTCGCGGGATAGCCCAGTGCCTAGGGCTCCTGGAAATAGCACTATTTTTCTATTTTTATTTACTTTTATCAATTTTTTGGCCAATTTGTTTTCCGCCGTGTTTAGAAATTATTTGGGATATTTGACTACAACCTGCGATAATAATCTCGATCCGCTTTTTGTCCTACTCTTTGGTTGATAATTGGTCCAGACCATGAGGGTGCAATTAGAGTTCCCAATCCCAACCCTACTGGTCCGACCAGCCCCGTATTTTTACCCGACTGGGATGCATTTTTTAGGCCCGAAAAAAACCGGGGCGGCCTGGTTGACCTGAATTTTATAGTGTAATTTCGTGGGCAGTGATGGGCTCCAAAATTACCGGTCTGATCACAGTTTGGTCCAGCCCGACCTAGACATTTTGACTGCTCTAGGTGCAACTATATAATTCCACTCAACTTCAATCCTCATGTGAGTAGTCATTGACGGATTTGTCCCTCATTTGTGTGGGTAGTTTACTAGTATTATGTTTTTATTATACATTTGGGGTAATTTGGTTATTTCAGAAATTTATCCAACTTTATCATCAATGCCAAACAAAAAATTGTTATCCTACTAAAATAATCACACATCACAATCATATTTCCCAAGCATATTATTGAACTCAATTATATTATCCAATCCTAACGTATCCAAATTACTTTATCAATCCAATCAACAGTTACAAACCAGTATAAATGAATTGGGTAGGTGTAATCATAATGAAATGAGTAAGTTAAGAATAATTTATTTTACTCTTTTACTCGTTTATGCGTCAAGAAAGACCAAGAAAAATGCTATTTATATTTAAAGTTTAATGGAAATAATCTCTAGCATATATAATTAAATGCCAACTGGGAAGTAACTTTGTAGTACAGACCATTATTCCACTTTTATTGGTCTTACCATTTATGAAATAGCAAACCTCATTTAAATTTCAACCAAAAATGGTTGCCTGTAATGAAATTTCATATCATGAGTTACTATTGGAAACGAGTCAGTAGTCACTATAATTATAAGTTCTTACTTGTTTTTGCAAAATGAAAGAAAAAACTCACAGACTCACGGTGACAGCTATATATTTGTGGACTAAATCGAGCAGTGTTTTGTTTTGATTTGTGAACTCATGGTTTCACCGACATGTATGGGTTGAAATTTTGCTAGCGTTTTAACAATTAAGGTCATTTCCAACCCAAAATTCTATTTTAGTGCAACTTTCATACTAAATTAGTGCAAATAGTGTACCAAACTTAAAATCCATCTCCAACCCATCAACTTCAAATTTTGCACTAAGAGGAATATCCTTGAACATTCCTTATTATTTCAATATAAAAACTATTCTTTAAAAAAATAATACTTATAAACATATTTATTAGATTAATTAAAATATATTTTATTATTATATAATCTATACTACATTAATTAATATGTTTTAAAAAATTTAAAAAAATAATATCAAGATTTTAGTAAAGATATAAAAATGTGGCATTGAAGTAGATAAAATAAAAAATTCAAATTTATAATACAACCCATCGAGAAAACTAAATTACAGGTTAATACTATAATAAGATAAGATATTCATTAATCAAAACAAAAAAAAAAAGAAAAAAAAAAAAGAAAAAATGGATAGCGCACAAATAGTGTTGCGCCAATGTTGCTTGCACCAAAATGGTGCTGAAACTAGTGCTCGGTTGGACTATCAATTTTACACTAAAATGGCATTTTGGGGCATTATAGCGCAATGGTTGGAGTTACTCTTAAGGTGTTTATTTGGGTGAAACCAAAACTTTTCTGTTCAATATGTATAATGTCGGTAAACGAGTCGAGTCAAACCGAACATAGTGATTCTCAAGCTAGTTTGAGTTTTAATGTAGTTTCAAAAATTGTGTTTGAAATTGGTTTGATTATTAATCAAATTAAGCTTGAACGAGTTTTAGTTGAGACGAGCACGAATCGAGCTCGAGTAGCTTGATATTTTTACACATATTTTATTCTTTTTTTCACTAATTGAGTCGAGCTCGAGCCGAACTTAATTTTCATCATCGAACAAAAAAATGTATTCAAGCATAATTCAGTATGTTAACAAACTAAACTCAAATGAGCTTTTAATAATCAATTTTGAGTCGATTATCAACTAGTTTGGTTTATTTTCCAACCTACTTACAGATTCGCGTTAACAATAAATTATACAATACGCACAATAACATGTGCACCACATAAGTAACCAAAAAATTTGTGTCTACCTCAAAGATTTTTTTCTTTTTTTTAAGAAATACATTTTTACCTTAGAGTGAATAAACACAACCTTGTATGCCACATAGTACACAAAAATTAGTGTGTGGGAACACAAATCATTTTCAATCCTAGAATTGAGAATTAAGGTCCATGAATTTAGTGTGCATAATTTTATTGGCAGCGAAACAGTCAAACAAGAAGGCCCCACTTTGCTTTGTTTAATTAGGCCCCACGTGTCAACCCCTAGCCTAGATTACTAAAATGTGCACCTCATAATCAGAGATCTCACTCTCACTGTCTCACACACACCAGGCAAAATTGTAGCCTAAATATACTTTTAGTCCTTCATATTCTAGGAGTGTCGTTTGGCAATAATAACTTTTTTGCGGATATACTATTCTTAAAATGATAAGGTGACAAATTAATGTTTATGGTGATAGAATTTGGCAACATGACGTGTCATAAACTTTGAAATATATTTAGTTTGTAAACCATATATAAATAAAAGAGACAGTTTTTTTTTTAGCTTTTTAGGCCAAATAAAAATATTTTTTAACCATCTTTTCCAAACATATATTTTTTAGCCATTTTGGGATGTGAAATTCCAAACTTGCCCTTTAGTAGTTCAAAAGACCTTTTCAAGTCTAACATTACCAACTACACCAAAAACTCGAAAAAGCCACAGTGACTCGAAATCATTGAAGACTAACTCGAACACTGTAGCAAAGCGGTAACTGACATCTTTGTAGTTCGAGTTAGTGTAACTCGAACACTGTAGCTCGAGTTAGTGTAACTCGACACTGTAGCAGTTATTTTGTCCAAAAAACTTTGAATTTAAATAATTTTTTCGTTTTAAATTCGTTTTGTATGTATAATATATCAAATTAATCTTCTTTTCGATATCTATAATTCAACACCCATATTGTATATTTAAAAACAAAAAATGCAGATTCGATTTTAAAAAACAAAACTTGGAAGAAATAGTCAGAAAATATATAGAGATAAGTGAAAAGAGAAGTATATGACCATTCATACGCTTAAATGGTATGAATGTCATTTCACACCCCAAAATGACTAAAAAAGATGTGTTTGAAAAAGTTGGCTATTTTTAATCTTTGCAATTTGGAAATGGCTATTTTGTACCATTTCCTCTAAATAAAATAGTTTGCTACTTTTAAAAAAAATTCTTAATTATAAAAAAATTATATATAAAAGTTATAAACAAATATGTTAAGAAGTTTCATATTTAAAAAGAGAAAAGATATTTAAAATTATTAGTGACAAAGTAAAATAATATATATAATATATTACTATTATTTTAATAAATTCAAATGCTAAATAATTAATATTTAAAATTTAAATTAAATAGTTTGAATAAAATGGAATATAATCTAAATCAATAATTAAATCATGTATACTAAAATGAAAAAAATAGAAGAAAAAAAAACAATTAAGGAACCGTCCCCCTCCCTATCCTCTACCCAAAAAAAAACAAAAAAAAACATGTAATCAATTTACTTGTGTATGCATATTACATGTATATTTTTGCGTAAATATATGTATATCAGTAGGGTAAATTGCAATTTTAGTCCTGTAATTTTGGGGTAATTGCAATTTTAGTCCTTTATCTTTAAAAGTTGCAGTTTTGGTCCTGGACAATTTTGCCCTTATGGGTAAATAGCATTTTTGGTCATTTATCTTTCTAAAGTTAGCAATTTTATAGGGATGGCAATGGAGCGGGTTGGCTAGGACCCAGACCCATCCCGTGCCTAGAACGGGCGGGGCGGGTCGACCCGCCACAGGTCTCGGGACGGGGCGGGTCTACCCATTCTGCCCCATTTTAAATTAAATTAAATTAAAAAAATAAATATATATATATATTTATATAATATTATCTACAAAATTTATTATTATCAATTTATAAATATTAAATCTAATATAAGAATACATCAAATTTATATTATAATATATATTATATATGCAACATATATATTAAAATATATTTTAAAACTAAAAATTCTAGGCAGGGCAGGGCGGGTACTCGCGAAGCGTAAGTGATACTCAGACAACATGTTGCTTGTTTTCCGCATTATCTCAAAGTTTTTCTATTGGCTCCTGCGAGTTCTTTTTCTACATATTGATTATCCCAATATGTTATCCTGTCTTGGTGTTCTTGTGCATACATCGTCAAAATTTGACGATATCTCCTGTAGGATATACATCTTGGACACTCATCCAGATCCATTTTCTCGGAGAAAATTCTCCTCACCAATTGTTAATTATATAAAATAATAAATATAACTTAAAGTTCTTAATAAATTTGGGCTCTGATACCATATTAGGCAAAGCATTTAGTCAAATAAGCCAATTATGTGCATTAGGGTATTCTTGGTATTTTGAAAATATGAAATAACATCAGGGGACCAATTTTGCAACAACTTGAAAATTACAGGACCGAAATTGCTTAGATATAAAACACATAGGACCAATTTTGCAAAATTTTTTTAACTTACATGACCAATTTTGCAAACTCAATAGTTAGAGGACCGAAATTTCAAACTGCTCATAGTTATAGGACCAATTTTGCAATTTTCCCTATATCAGTATATGTATGCACATGGGATGGGTATGTATGCACATGGGTTAGGTTGAACCAATTATTTTTGCGGTCCGACCAAAATTGGCCAGCCCAAAATTTCCAAAAGTTCGATAGGCTCGGGTTAGGTTGGTCCGATCGGCCTATTATTGCCAGATGTCAATGTATTTCTTTATCTGAGTTCTTGTTTTATTTTTTCTAAATAGAATATATATTATTAATTTTACCCTTAAATTATAACACATGTGGTAAGGCTTAAAAATTAAATATACATATGTTTATATCAATTTAGCCACAACATTCATATTTTGCATTCAAACACCCCATTTTTAATCCACATAAGCATTAATTTTTCCATATGAGTTATTAGTTGTCAATCGCCGCCTCTAAAATATAGATGACTAAAAGTGTATCTAGGCCACTTAACTTTCAGTTATTAGTTGTCAATTGACCGGATTCGAACCTGATATCTTTCAATTTATTTGAAATTTATTTCATCTCTTCCGATTAGTATTCTTAACTTACTAAAATAAAATGTATATAGGGCAACCTAAAGGGGAAAAATGTAATTTTGCCACACACCAGCCATGCAACAGACAAAAAGCCTTAGTGGGGAAAAATAGTAATTAAAAAAATAACAAATTAGCAAAGTAATGAGATTCCACACTTTGGTGAGGTGGAACCATTCCTAGCTGTTTTTTCACTGTTTTCCTTTCTTCCTCTTCTTCCAAATTCCACCACTCTCTCTCTTTCTCAATCTGGAAATAATACTTTCTTTATCCTCACTTCACTTATTTTCTTTCTTTAATCTTCAGAGCATCCACTTTTAAACATATCACAACTATTTCTACATTATCTTCTCCACCCCCTTTTTTTCCCCTTCTTCTTGGGCACTGGATCCTAGTTTTCAGTTTTCACACACACATACACACAGTCTTTATTTGGTTTTCAAACAAATCTGACCTTAGACATTGTCAAAAAAAATGACAGATCGAGTTTACCCATCTACAAAGCCAAACGGCACCGCCACCCACCCCACCGCCGCCGCCGCACCACCCATCGCTCAACCTCCGTCTAACAAAACTAACGGCCTCTACAACCCCACGCGCCACCCCTACCGCCCCACTCCCACCACACGCCACCGCGAAAAGCACCGACACTTCAGCTGCCGCCGCTGCTTCTGCCTCACTTGCTTCTGGTCCATCCTCATCCTAATCGGGATCCTCCTCCTCGCCTCCATCGCCGCCGCCTTCTTCTACGTGCTCTACCACCCCCACCGCCCTGTTTTCTCCGTCACCTCCCTCAAAATCTCCACATTCAACCTCACCACCACGCCGGTCGACGACTCCACCCACCTCACCACCAGAATCAACATCACTCTCTCCGCGAAAAACCCTAACAAGAAGATCGCGTTTCTCTACGATCCGATGTCGATCACCGTACAATCGAACTCGATTAATTTAGCGAACGGTTCCTTCGTGAACTTCATCAGCTCACCAGAAAACATTTCTATAATTCACACTGCAATGGCGATGAACTCTCAGCTTCTGGATGCTGATTCTGTGAACCAATTGAAATCGGATCTGAAGAGGAAAAAGGGGCTACCCATGGAAATAGTCATGGATACAATGGTAGGGGTAAAAATGGAAAAGAAGAAGATGAAGAAGATTGGGATCAGAATCAAGTGTGGTGGCATCCATGGGATGGTGCCCAAGGGTAAAATTGTAACTCCAGCCAACACTTCCAATGCTAAGTGTAAGGTTGATCTCAGAATCAAGATCTTGAAATGGACCTTTTAATTCTACTTGATTATTATATTATTATTTTTATCAGAAATTGATTTGGCATTTTTTTATTTTCTTGTTACTAATTGCAATGATATTATACTTATTTCTTTTTATAACACTTATTGTTCTTCTGCATATTGGAGAAATATTTAGGATGTTTTGTTAGTAGAACTGTAGAACCCTGAATCTTAGTGGAAATAGAAGTAAAGGTATCAGATTTGAAGTTCTTTGGTTTATTTTAGTATGTCACTGGTGTGTAGGTTTAACTGCAATTTTGGTCCTTTGAATATGAGGATGTAGTATATTTAGTCCCGTAATTATTGTGTAGCAAATTTGGTCTCCTAAGCATAAAAAATTGCCATATTTGGTCTCTAACTATGCTCTACAGCAATTCCGAATCCATAAATTTTGATTTTGTGCAATTTTGGTCCCATAATTTCTAAGTTTGTGAAATTTTGGTCCTGAAAGATAAAATATAACTTACCCATTTGGGATCAAATTGCACAAAAATAGAACTTATGGTACCAAATTGTACAAAAATTAAAATTTGCGGGACTTAAATTGCTACATAGGATACTTATAGGACCAAATATTCCATCCCTTTGGATTTATGGTGTAGTTTTAATTGTAATTTTGGTCCATTAAATATGAGGAGGTGGTATATTTAGTCCTGAAATTATTGTGTAGCAAATTTGGTCTCGTAATTATAAAAAATTAGCATATTTGGTCCTCTATGTATGATATGTAGCAATTACGGTCACATATATTTGATTTTTGTGCAATTTTGGTTCCATAAGATATAAGTTTGTGCGATTTTGGTCCTGAAAGGTGAAATATAACATACCCATTTAGGACAAAAATCGCAAAAATATAGAACTTATGGAATTAAAATTGCACAAACATTAAAATTTACGGAACTTAAATTGCTACATATATAGGATATTTACAGATCAAATATGGCACCCCTTTGGATTTACATGTCTAAAATTGTTACATAAGACACCTACATGGCCAAACATGCCACCTGTTAAATTTATTGGACTAAAATTGCAATTAAGCCGTGTGGTGTAATTCAATTTTGTTTTCTTTTTCCTGTCTTTCTTTTCTCTTATATATTCATTTTATAAGACCAAATGACAATTCGATAGTAATTATCTATAAAAATAATTTTATACACAGTCTTTTGTCGGTAGTAACTTTATTTTAATTTCATTATTAAATTGTGAGAATTATTATTATGACAAAAATAGGAGTATTTATTATTTATTATGTTTAATTGGTGACAGCATTTTATTATAATCTGCTCATGATTATCCTAATATTTTTTAGGCAGGCGCCAGGCGGTAAATTGTAATAGAGATTACCACGAATTTCGACCACAAAATGCATTAATTTATTTCGGGGACATAATTTAATGTTTGTGTGTTCTTTATTCCACTAACTATTTGCTTTTTGTCATTTTCCGGCTACACAACGGTAAAGCTTCTCGTCTCATTATTTCCTTTATTCATTTTTCCTTGTAGAAGAAGTCAAATGTTTGGTAGACATTGACATCGACCATTTGTCCTAGGAATTGATTTTCTTTAGCTTGTCATAGAAATTGAATCGAGAGTTCAAACATAAAAAGATTTCATGAATAGCGTGAGAACAAAATGTTTGATACTAGCATAATCATTTTGTTAAAATCGGGAACTTGGTATGATCCTATACATGAAATGTGTCTAATATGAAAGAGCACAAATCCAACAAATAAGATTACATTCTAAAACCAGTTTGTGATAGAAGTAGTAGCATGTTTGGCTTATAAATAAGACTATATTCCGTATTGGTATACCTCACAAGTGTCAAGTGACATATTTCAATGGAAAATGTTTTATTCATAAACACAACTATGATATTTTATCTTATATTCTACTTAGGAAGTGTGATTTTTTCCTTTTTTTTTTTTTTGAGTCTGCAAGCACTCCATTTAATTTCATAGCGTAAGTATCAAATTTTCACATGTAACACTTGTGTAATATAAATTTTATCTTAACAAACACCAACATAAATTTTTTGAGCACGGTAATTTTTCCTTAAAAAATTGCAATAAGAAATATATAATTGATTTTTGAATTGTATAAGTAGTCAGTTTCAACACCAAAATTCGCACACAATATTGCAATCATTAGGCTATTGACGAGTGTATATCATTTATTAAAACTTTTGACAATTTAATTCAGGAAAGTAGCCATTTTGATAATGAGAGAGCCGAGGGTCTATTCTATGACGCCCACTTGGGTAGTACCCAAGTGGGATTTTTTGCTATTTCAGCAAAAAATCTTCTATTGACAGATTTCATAACAAAAATCTTTTATAGGTGTGTGTTTTTATCAGAAATTAAAAATACGAACAGATAGATAATTCTGGATAATTTTCCCAGGATTAGAACATCTTATACCTTGATTATATTTCTTCTATTTTTTCAGCGCTCCTTTGTCTTTGTATTTCTTCTGCATTTTCATCAATCCGAGAAGGTATTATTCGCGGCGGCCTCCTGCCTGTGCTATTTTCCCTAAATTTGGACTATTCAGATGTTTTTGTAGAAGTAAAATGGACATTTGGTAGATGAAAAACAAACTTTTATTCAAAGAAATATATTACAAGGGATACAAGAGTTCTTCTCCATAATGAAAAGTTCTCTGAATTTCTATCTGCCCGAAGGCTTTTTTAGCTAAACATATCGAAAGGAAAATACGAGGTGAGATTGGCTATTAC
The DNA here is from genome assembly GCA_016081115.2 of Rehmannia glutinosa. Lineage (NCBI taxonomy): Eukaryota > Viridiplantae > Streptophyta > Magnoliopsida > Lamiales > Orobanchaceae > Rehmannia > Rehmannia glutinosa. The sequence continues at coordinate 90,427 of JABTTQ020003164.1, forward strand.
GTGTGTGTATTCGAGATGCCCTCCCCTAAATTATGAAGTCCTTTATAGATCAAGGATACTTCAATTATTTTTACAAAACGTCATGCATGACGATTTTTATCCGAGCCCACCCATGTGAGTTTGTTTAAAGTGTTAGCTCACATGTCTTTGTCCTCTTTTGAGCTAGTGGACGGTGAATCAACATTTGTTTATTTTGTTGTCGAAGATCTTCTTTTTCTCTCTCAAGTGGCAGGAAGTTGCATTTATGTCTTTGTAGTTTTTTGCGGAGTAGGCCGGCACGCGTAAGTAAGGGACCCGTTGCCCGTATGTGCATTTGTCCTTTGTTGAATTTTTCTTCAAACCAAAGGATAGTCTCAATATCTTTTCGTAAATAATTTTTGGTGACCATGAGCACATGATGACCTTTTTCTTTGAAGAATTAACTTTAATATTGCTTTCATCATTTAATTTTAGCAATTTGTTAATCACTTTTTCTAATCCTCTAACACGAAGAGGAATGAGGTCTGTCTTTGTACAAAAGATTGTTTTTCCATCCTGTTCGGAGGGATGGTAACTTGCTTGCTCCTAGCTATACCGATTTCGATATAATGATAAGGACTCATGAATTGTTCTTCTTCATCCCCGATATCATATTGTACTTGAGACACTTATGAAGATATTTCGATCCGCTTGTTTAAGGACCTTTGTTCTGGAAGTCTTGGTGGCTTTCTTGAATTCTTCAGGAAATTCCTTAACCTCCAATAAATTTTTTGAAGGATATATGTTCTTAACTAGTCCACAATTAAAAGCCTTGTAAACCAGTTCTGGATCAGCTCCTTCAATAAAATTGAAATAGCTGATATTTTTTTTATCAGTGGTAAAAATTCTTTCCTCAAGTAGAGACTTTGTACCAGCCTTTCGTGCTTTGGCAAAGATTTCGATGAAATCTCGATTTGAGAGATTAAATTTTTCTTTGTTTTCAAAGCTTGGTTCTTTGGGAATTGAATAAATTATTCCCAATGTTTTCATTTTTTCTGGAGATTTCTTAAGCGCATCAGAAAATATTTTTGGCTTAAGAGTCTCTTGTTCAGAAATGATCTCTAATGGTGCAGTACCAACAACAGTGGTAAAGCAATTAGCTTCATTTCTTGCTTCTGCAAAGGTTTTGAATTTTTTATGAACAACATTAAAACCTTTTATTGCAAATGAGGCTTTAGCCCAAGATGTATATATTCCAGAATTTGGTCCATTGAATACTACATAATAATTTTGTGGGGTTGGAATCTCCTTTTTCTCTTTCGAGAAAACTAAATCGTGAGATTTAGATTTTTGACTTGGGTGTTGAATCCCAATTCCAATGGAAGATGTTCCAGGCGTAACCCAAGAACAAAATCTTCCTCGAGTAGTAATAAGTTTTGTTGGAATATCCAATTTTGGTGAGGTTTGTACCTCGGTTTTGCTTTTTCCCAAAGCAACGGGGATAACAGGATTTGTTGAGTCTTTACCAGGAGACCGTAGTTAGGACTAGATTCATGATTTGCGGTATTTACTGCAGCAAGGTTCAAAATTAACCTTTTGTTCGCTCAAGTGATGACTCGAGTAATTCAGTTTTGCGCAGAGATAAAGCGCAATTCGGTTTCAAGAACCTTCTTTTAAGACGGTTGCCCCGATTTCATCCATCCGCTATTTTTGAATAGTCAAGTAGATTCTTGATAAGAACAATTAGTTCCGGGTTTTAGGCCCTAATTTATTTCCTCTAAACGGAATTGTTCTGCAATCATGTAACAAATTCTCGGGTTAAACAATCAAGAAGAACATTTTTATTGCCTGCAATGTGTTCTACATCAAATTCATAATGTGAAAACCACATTTGCCATCTAACAAGTCTTCCTTGTTTGTAATCTCCTGTAATTTTTAGTTTCGTGAAATATGTGAAGTTTTTATTGTCGATTTAACAATAAACTTAATCGGAGTTAAATATCTTGAGAATTTTTAATGACTCTCAAACCGATAAATACTCCTTTTCATTGCTATGATAATTTAATTTCTTTCGCTTTGAAGCTACCGTAAGTATACTGCCGCAAATTTTTCTTTTAAAGTATTTTGTACTTTAGCCTTTAATACACCTCCCCAGAAAGAATCGGGTTCTGTTTCGATGATCAATTGATCATCGGGATTAGATGATAAAGTTTAGGAAATTGTACTAATTTCTTTTTTATCTTCCCAATATAATCGATGTCGATTTAATTGGTCCAATTCCAAATATGATCATTTTTGAGCTTTTGCCAAAGGCTTTCTTATTTCAAGCTAATCTAGGAATATAACTTTCAAAGATAAGTTAAGACTCCTAAAAATCTCTCGAAGTTGTTTTTATCCTGCGAGCTTGATCAGAAATTTATGCAAATGCTCCAAAATATGGTTTTGAGGACAATGTATTCCTTCCTCGATTTCTAAGCCTAAGAAATTAATCTTTGTTTTAAACAGTTGGGTTTTTTTTGTAAAAAGAATAATGCCTAATTGTTCTATTCTTTTTAACACAGTAGCAACATGCTTAAAGTGCTCATTCTCATTTATACTGAAAACAAGAATGTCATCAACATAAACACAACAAAATTTTTCAAAACCTCGTAATGCATTTTGCATATGTCTCTGAAAAATAGCCGGTGCTTGTTTTAATTCGAATGGAACAACGTTCCACTGAAAGAGTCCATCTGGACAAGTAAAAGCTGTTAGCGGTTTTGATTCTTCATCTAACAATACTTGCCAAAAACCAGACTTACAATCAAATGAACTAAAAATCTTTTTTCCCCGAATGAGAGTTAATAGTTCATCTTTGTTAGGAAGGTTATGGCTATCTCCTATAGTAGCAACATTTATTGCTTTATAGTTGACTACCATTCTCTTTTTTCCTCTTCTTTTTTCTGCCTCGTTCTCAACTAGGAAAGCTGGAGACATGTGAGGAGATTTGCTAGGTGTGATAAGTTTTAACTCTAAAAGTTCACTTATCTGTTTGGTAAATTCCTCTCTGTCCAGACTATAGATCATGGGCTTAACCTCGACTATTTTCTTAGGATCTAAAAGCTTTATAGATGCTCTCATCCATTGTTTAGATTTAATAGGATCTATAGGATTTTCTGAACAAACTTTATGAAGTAGTTGTTCTATGATGCTAAATTTCTGCAGATTTAGATCAAAAACCTTTTCTTCAGTTTCATTATTATCTCCCCCTTTCTGAAAAATGTGGATTTCCTCTATTTTATCGGGAGTAATATTAATGGATTCAGGTTTTTGAGTTTTTGAATTCTTTTTCATAAACTCAAGAAAACCAGGTTTACCTATTGAGAATGCTTTCTTTATTTTGGCAATAATGATTGGCTCATTCTCAAGGGTAAAGCTTATTCTGTCTGTGAATTGTATGAAAGGTTCATATAATTGACAAAAGTTATTTCCAAGAATAAGGTCAATACCTGATTCTTGTTGATAAATGGCTGGAATATGAAATATTTCTCCTGCTATTCTAATTTTTATGTTTTTACAGACTTTATCAATTAGAATTGTTTCGCCATTTGCCACTTTTACTTTTATGGGGTATGGTGCAAGTTCCCAATGTTCTTCAGGAATAACATATTTACTTGCTATGCACAAGCTTGCACCTGTATCTACATAACAGTGTAAATTGATTAGTTTATAGCCAGAAAATTTTAACTGACCTTTAATATAGATGCTATTTGGATTTGTACGATTTTCTATACAGTTTTGTTCCAAATCAGAATCTAAATTTTCCCACGGAATTTCTTCAATCTGAAGATTGTGATGAATCCTCTGAATTATTTCCATCAGATTCAATAATAGTTTCAAAAGTGAAAACTTCTACTTCATTATCAAAATGATCTTCGACCGATTCGAATTCTGGAAATGATTCAAGAACCTCGCTTAGAAGTTTTACCTTATTAGGGTAATCTCTTCTATTAGGACATTCATTAGCATAATGTCCTTGCTCATTGCAAATCCAACATCTACAATTCTTTTTTCCTTTAGGACAAAATTTGTTTTTGTCTTTAGAATCAGGTTTAGGAATGATTTTTTTTCTAAAGTATTTCCCCGGTTTAAATGGTTTTCTTTTCTTTTTCCATTTATAATTTTTCTTGTATTTTTTCTTATAATAACTTTTCTTTGGAATAATACAACCATAAGCTGTAGATTTTTCCTCTATTAATTTATCACAACATTTTTTGTTAAAACGTTTCAGACTTTTTTGTTTACTAGAAAACTCACAAATTGATGTAATTTCTTTTTTAGCAATACGTACTGCAAAACCTAATGAAAACATTTTTACATCAGTTGCTTGTTTTTCAAATTCTTGTAAAACTCTCTCTCCTATAATAGGGAGTTTTTTAATATATTGTCTAACTAAAGACGGGTATTCATCCTGATGAAGTTTATAAAGATTTTTCTCATAATCACAAGTAAAATCATCAAGTAAACAGATATCACAAAATATCATATTTGCTAATCTGATTCGAGCAATATCCTGTTCGATCAACTTTTCATGAACAAGTTCAGTTGTTAAATTAATACCAAGGAACATAGTATAAAAACTATTAATGACTTCTTCAAAAATCATATTATAAGTTTTTCCTATTGTTATCCAAGTGGTATTTTTTACCATAGATTGAGCAATACCTGCTGTTTTATGCTCCATGAGTAAAAGAAGAGTATTTGGTTCTTCATACGCATCTGGGTTGGTTTGGATAAGAAGATTAATATCTCTTGCCCAGGCATCAATCAAATTTCTTCTTTCAGATTCTTTGGTTACACAATCTATATTGAGTGTAGGAATTTGTCCTCCTTTTTGATTTGCTTTGCTCTTTTGGCCAATTTACACCTTCTGGTGTTTTTCTCTTTTTATCTCTTGAAGTAGATGCATCCGCATCTTCTGCTTTAGGTTGTCTATTCATTCTGAAATTTCCTAGAGGTTGATCTAGGTTTTCATCATCACTGGTTTCTTGATCATTGTCAGTTTCCCAGTTTCTTTCTTCAGTTTGAACAAAACATTTTTCTGTATCACTTTCAAGATTAAAAAGTGTTTTAAGAAAAGGTTTTTCTTCAAGTTGTTGTATAATACCTGACTCATCAAAAGTCATTAATTTAACAAGTTCTTGAATTGGTTCAAAACCGTTGATTTCTTCTTGATTGTCAAGAATATGTTTCCCAAAACAGGTTTCAAGTTTTTCAGAAAAACTCATTTTTTAGGTTGAAAAGGCCAAGTCAAAGCATTTGGATTTCCTGATGAACCTAATTCAGCATTTCCAACAAGGTGATTTGGTGGAAAATATTTAAAACTAACTGTTTTTAATATATTTCCTTCGTTATTAGCAACTATAGGATCTTGTTTTTCACAGATGTAATTGTTTTTATCAATTTTATCTGGAATTTCTTGAATAATTTTACCAACAACAATCTCTAGATGCTCAGGTCTTAAAACTTCTTTCTTTTCAAAAGATTCAAATCTTTTTTCAAGATCTCTAATTTTACTGAGCGCAGTTTCAATTAAAGATTTAATCTCTGGGAGAGTCATAATTAATCTCCAAGAACTTTCTTCATTTTTTCAAAGTTTTCAGAGTATTGATCTATGCGTTTAGACATAGATTTTAAGAGCTCTCTGTTAGAAGGCTCCCCTTGTTTTTTATGATGACTTAATGTTGGTTTAGAACCAATAAATCTTTTTCCTCTAGCTATATCAATAGCCCAAGAGTTTTCCATAGGTGTGATTTCAGAAAACTTTGTTTCTTCAATCTTTCCAATATCAGAAAATACATCATCGATTTCAACGTATTCTTTTTTCTTATAGTCAATACTATGATGACTATTGGTTAATGCATATCCTACAAGATAGGTTATGCTGAAAACTTTATCACCTTTGTCCATTAAATCTGATCTCTCAAATTTATGTATGAAACTTAAGACTTGATCTAAGTTCTTGGTTGTTAAACTCAATCCGAACTTAGGATAAACTGTGAACATAAATTTATTGTAAATTAAATTACCTTGTGCTGCTCCTAAAATGCAATCTTTTCTATCCCTAATTCGATTATCAATTAAGGCCATTTTTATTGGAGAATCAATCCCTTCTCTAAATTCTGCCTTGATTAGTATTTTAATCGCTCCAAGATGTAAAACACTAATTTTTGTATGAATATCTCTAGGGATACTGGCTAATTTACTGTTAATTTCTTCGCGAGTAATTAAGGGTAAATAAACACTACCAGTTGTATCAGAAATATCAATATGCATTTCTTTACTAGAAACACAATAAAAAAATTCACTTTTTCTTTTCAAAATATTATTCATCATTTTTGGAATAAATTTTGGCAAGTTAAAAATTTGTTCTTTTTTCAGTTCTAGCTGAGTAGCTGCGATTTTTGAAAGTTTTTCTTGTTTAAAGATAATACTAGAATAAAATCCTTCAGTATTTTCTTCAAAAACGATTTGTTGATCTTCAGAGAAATCTGACTGGTTAGACTTGTCCTCTATTTCCATTAAGATTTCTTAGTTGTTCAAGATAATCAGTAATGTTATTTATTCTAGTTATATAAATCTGAAGATCTTCAAATATAGCATCATGATCTCTCAACCGAGATCTCAATATACTTTGTAAAGTTCTAGCTTGTTCAAGCAATTCTATTTTTTCTTGCTTAAGAAGTTCAATTTCTCTCTCAAGAGTTAATCCAGGCATGTTTTAAAAATTTATTTAAAACAAATAATTTGTTTTTGAACCGTATACACGGCTCTGATACCAAGTTTTGGTGGAATCATAATTTTTGAAAAATCAAAAAGATTTTTCATTTTTACAGTATTGCTATTAAAATTGCTTTTAGAAAACAATAATTCTTTCAAAAAAAATTTGTAAAGTAGTTTGCCCATAACAAAATATGTTTGGAAAAAACAACAATAAGTGACATGTGTCATCTTTTGTATGGAGTTGGGTGGTGCCAACATGGGTGGCATAGACAAAACCAGAGCGGAGAATATCTCCCAACCCCTTCTCACAACCAATGTTATAAAAATTTATGTTTAGCTCCGATTATTCTAGACCTAGGTGTTAGGCTTCTCTTTTCCTTATCTATCTACTTTATTCTTTCGATTGGATTCCACCTAACTACACTCAGGCTTCCCCTAGGCGCTAAGTTTCAATCTGCCGTTCGTCTATCAGTTTTTAGAACTCTGCTCACAACTTTCAAAATTATAAGATCATATCACAACACTAATTCTCGTTAAGCACCGTTTTTGCTAGGAATGACAAGAGCGGGGACGGGGCAAGTATTGGACATACCATCCTCGTCCCAAAATCTCATTCCAAATAAACAAATACCTTTCCCGGACCCCGTAGTCCCATACCATTTCCCGCTTTGGGTATCTGGTATGGGGATGGAAATCCCGGTTCGGAGATGGGTCCCCGCAGAAAATCAGGTTCCACATTTTGTATTTATTAATAAAAAATTCTTTATTCTATAAAATAATCTATAATTAAATAAACGAAATAACATAAATTCTTAATTTCTAAAATAAAGAATGAAAATAAATAAAATTATAAAGACTTAAGATTTTATTGTTTAATTAATAATTATAAATAGAATTATTATTAATAATATAAATATAATATATATTTGGGAATGAGCAGGATGTAAATGTGGATTCCCGTTTTATCTAAACGGGGTTGAGGATGGAACGAGCATATAAATATCATCCCTCTCCTATCCCCACTGATAAGGGTCTTTTTATGCATGTTTTATGTGTATATTTGAGTAGAATTTGAGTTATTTTGTTGTTACTTTCGTTAGTTTTTGATAGTATATTGTTTATACTCGCAGAGGTGCTTTTATTGGTGTAGATTGACCATTCGGGGCTAATTTTGGTGAATTTCGGACCATGGATTCATGTCAAAACATACCGGGAGTTTAAGGATGCAAAAACGCTCGAAATCCCAAGCCAAACGTGTCATTTTGGAGACTTTTTGGTCCAACACGGCCAGGAGGTGTCGGGCAACACGGCCATGTTCAAACAGGCGAAAAATCACAATTTTTAGGCTTGACAGACTCGAACACGGCCTGGCCGTGTCGATAACACGCCATGTCGTACAACATGGCCTGGCCGTGTCGTGCGACGACATGGCCATGTCGATCAATTTTCAGCAAAATTCAAGCAAAGACCCCGGGCGTGTCGGGCAACATGGCCGTGTTCGGGACTTTTTGCAACTTTTCCATGCGAAAATTATGGAAAACTCACCAACCAAGCTTTTTGACCACTTTTGTACACCTTTAACACCCTATTTTGCTACAACATGTCCCCATATTCCCTCAATTATCATTTGAATACAAGAATTCACCAACCCAACAATGAATTGGAGCATTTGTTTAACAAAGGATGGCATTATTAATATATTCTTGCACAAAAATAATGTCTATAAAAGCCAAGAGTATGAGTTGGGGGAATCATTCCATTCATTGTATATTCATTGATTCATTCTCTCTAAGTTAAAAAGCAAAATACATTGAGGGAAGAAAAGAGAGGTAGAGTTGGAAGTTGAAGAGCATTAAAGGAGAAGGCTTGGAGCTCAACATCATCAACCAAGGAGGAAGTCTTGTATTGGTCTTGAATAAGAGATAAGTACACCATGTTCATTTTATTCAAATCATCTTGTGTAGTATACTCTTTTATCAAAGCCATGTGTAGCTAAACTCCTAGTGTTTGAATGTAATGAACTCTAGAATGGATTTGTGATTAAGGTGTGTATGTTTTTAATAAAATCTTCATATTTTGTGTGATTCACTTATATTATGCTTCGTTCATTCGAATTGATATATACGCAATATTGATTTGAAGTTTATTTTTCATCCGGGAAATCGAGAGATTCATGGTGAAATAGAACCTATATAAGTGAAATGAGTTGCATGCAATCCTAGATATGGGACGACATAAATCTTCCCGGATTAGGGTCAAACCTAATATGGGAATTCACAAATCGTTATAATGTTTGTCTTGGGGTTTTAACTAGAAAGAGATTTCAGTTAATCAACTTGAGATTAGAAGTTTTTCGCCTTGAGAAAGGGTTTAACTTAAATTGGGAATTTCTACTGTCCACAAGACATGAGATTTTATTAAAAGAGGTTGGTTTTTGCTTAAGGGCTTACGGTTGTATTTTTAACTTGTCACGCCCCGAACGTGGCGCGACAACGATCAATCACTTAAACAGAAATAAATCAACAGTCCAAACCAAAGATACAAAACTCCAAGTGAAATAGAGTCTAATGCAGCGGAATTAAAATAAACACGAGTACAAATTACATCTTAAAGTCTGGCGGTATCCGAATACAACCCAAAGGATTATCTGTAATAACTTACAGTCCAAACAGAAATAAAATAAAGGAGTCCAACAACAAATAATGGTAAAAGGAAATGTCGCTCCACATCACTGATAGGGATTCAATCTGCAGGTTCGATGTCATCAGCACTTTCTTCATCTAAAGGTTAGAAAACAGGAGGGAATGAGACAGAAATCTCAGTGGATGGAGTGATCGTGTGTAAGTGTGGCGATATAAATAGTTAATGCGAGAAATTTAGTTGTATGAAAACGCGTGAGAGATGATGCATGATTTCACACACAGTCCACAAGCGTCATGATAAATATATTTAGTAATATACTTATACAGTTTAAGAAAATAGTCGTGGTCACGCAGGCACTATGGTTCAAGCAGACAGGAGGATTGCGTACGGATTTGTAACGCCAATCCTATGCAAGACAAGTAGCGGTTGCGTACGGATTTGTAGCGCCAACCTATGCAATACAAGTAGCGGTTGCGTACGGATTTGTAGCGCCAACCAAACGGGTCCGATTAACTCCAGAATCGTGTGGATCAGACAGCGATTCCTTCGTTCTTCCTTGTAACTCCCCGAGCAAGATGGTCCAAGACCTGTCACCTTATCGCTCCATAGGCAAAGACAAAATCCACAGTGGAGCTAGCAAGGCTCGGATTTGTCATAATCATGATTATACCTCGAGTACTACGACCCGCTTCCTCGACAAACTCCGTCCCTCGATTGCGGGATTAGGACGATGGGGCCGAGAGTGGAATAGCAGCCGAGCTGCCGGTTCCATCCCGACGATCCATTCCGATCGTGAGCTCGACACACCAAGTTGACTCAGACAGAAAGTAAATACACGTTCGTAGTCAACCGTGCAATGAGTATTATGATTCAGGAAGCGTTTTAGGAAAGTTTTTCAAAATTTGCGCAAGGTAGTTATGGCATTGGTGGAGTTATTGGGATGAAGATAATTACGGGAGCATAATAAATCTTCGATATTTTGAAAGATTAGGTGGAACATAAGTCCCGTTATAGATTCAAATCGCAAGACGAGGAAGTCGCCCCGCGATCGGGCATTAGTCGGTCAAGGCGGTTCGAAAGGTCAAGGGGTTTTTGAGAAAAATAAAACATTTTAATTAAGAATTGAAGTCAGAGGGTCCAGGGCTGTTTTAGTAAAGGAAAATAATTTGAGTTAGGTCCTTGATAAAAAGAAAATTTACAATTAGCCCCGTTTTGTAAAAACCAATTCTTTTGGGGTTAAAAATTTAATAAATAAATATCCCGACCTTGAAAAATTATGAGGTCAGTTCCTAAACTCTCCAAATTGTTCAGAGATTCAGGTTTTGTAAGTTTTGAGGTTGAGTTTTTTATAAGATTCTCATATTGGCCCCAAATTTGTTAAAATTGTCGTTTCGGGCCCTAAGTTTAAAATAATCGGAACTCACAAACCGGAAGGGCTTTTAATGTGATTCTAGTTGGAAAATGTCACTAAGGTTAGTGGGATATTGGGAAAAAAATAGTTTTAAAACGTCATAAGTATAGGTCCCTTAACTTTTGAAAATCTCATTTTTGTCCCATTTTGAAATAATTGCCTTCAAGGCTTTTAGGGGTCCAATTGTTATGGAATTTGAACCTTGGGTCCAAAATATAATTATGTTATAGTTATATTAGTATTTACAGGTGCACGGGCTGCATAAGTCCTGGAAATTTCATTTGGGTCCTCAAGTTTAATCTTTTACACTTTGGTCCCTCAAATTTCATAAAATTACTTTCCAAGCTCTAAACACTTGGATTTTTGGAATACACTTAAAATATGTTATTTCCAGTCCCTTAAGAGTTAAAATTTCAAATTTTAAATTTAGGGTCTGGTACAGTTTCAAAATTTGCAAAATAGCCCTTAAACTTCTCAAATTTTACAATCTAGTCCTTGGGCTTTTAACGGTTGATTTTATTTATCTAAAAACTCTTAAAACTTTATTAAAATGTCAAAACATCATTTTTGAACCTGAGTACAGTCCCAAAAATCGAAATTTACAGAGAGGTCCCTTAAGTTTTATTTTCTTGCAATTAAGTCCACCAACTTTCCATTTTTGCATTTTAAGTCCAAAAATCGAAATTTAATCAATTATGCTCGACTTGTCCAGGTTATAAATCATTCAAAACATAGATTACAAGAGTCATAAACATACATATCCATTTCATGCAAGCATTCATCAAGTACAACAATAAAGTGTACATGTATGTCCTATTTTTCGATAAATCGCATTTTTGAGCAACACTTGAGAATTTTTCCAACTATATACAAGAAAATAGCATGCAATACATAATATATATCTCAAGTGCTAAATAACAAAATACTACATGCATATTTTCAATTTAAAACACCTAGAAGTTGAAAGGATTTTTCCACCCACCTTAAAGTTCGGTTTGTTGGGAAAAAATGAAATGTCTCTCTCGATGAAGGAGTGAATTAGGTCAGCCCCTAAGTCAAGGAATATCAAAAAAATATAGGAGTTAGAAGAATGTGGTTAAAATTTAAGGGGAAGAAGAAGATAGTGAGAAAATTGGAATTACTACACTTACCTTGTGTAGTGAATAAAGTGTGACTAGTAATGACTTCCAAGTGTAAGATTTTGGTCACCCTTAATGTTAACCTCCAAAGTAAGCCCCTAAAACTCCAAAAATGAAAATGGAGTGTCAAAGTTTGGAAAATAAAAAGAGAAGAAGAAAAGGTACCAAAAATTCCATTTCTTACCTTATAGTCCAACTTCTTCACAATTTTCTTCAAGATGACAAGTCTCTCAATATCTTCCAATGGTCTTCTAAGTATATCTCAAAATCAAAAATCAAACTTAAATTAGAAGGTGAAATAGATAAGTTAGGTGATATCAAAAATGGATTGAAAAAGAAATTTTACTTACTTGTTGAAGGGTGTGTCGAATTTATTGTAAGTAGAAGAGGGGTTCTTGAAATTTTGGTTAAGTGTTTGGAGATATGAAGAAGAAGGTATGTTTGAAGATATGAAGAACTTATGTTTGAAGATTTGAAGATGTGAAGAGTTGGTGTTTGAAGATTTGAAGATGTGAATGATTTTTTAGAGAGAAGTTAGAGAGAAGTTGGAGAAAATACTTGAATGATGAATGAGTTGGATAAAAATGATATTTTGAACAATTTTTGATCATCAAAATGGCCCTTGGCCGTTCACAATGAGAGAGGGGGAGGGAGACAAATTTGTTTTGTTCCAAGACTTGAAAGGTGTAGTTTGCATGAGGGACAAGGATCTTGGTCAAGGTGTGGTCTTGCATGGGAGGATGAAATTGAAGGGATTGAGGAGGATGTTGGCATGGAATATTGGGAAGCCTCCAACATGTTGGGTAAGTTTATAATAAAGAATTGGTGTATAAGGTATTGTGTATAAGATTTGAATTAATGGTGTATTAATACACAAGATGAATACATAAGGTGTATGTGTATAAGAGTTGGGAGATATTTCTACACTAAAAATACCCATCATGGCCGTCCCTTAAGGGGTATTTGTGGCATTTCCATATTTTGTTTTTATGTCCCAAAATTGATGATAATAGGTGAATAATATCAATCTCCAAAATAACTAGTGATTTGCTTGATCACTTATAAGTCTCATGATCACTTAATCTAAATCGAATTCTTAACTCTATAAGGTATAAATCTCTAAAATAAATAGTCTCCAAAATTCTAAGGTGACTAATGAGTACACAAATATTAATAATGATGATCGATTGAGTGATCATTAATGCGAAGTAGAAGTAATAAATGCTTATGATCACAAGTAACAAATAAAAAGAAAAGAAATTAAATGCGAAATATATTTATCATTAATATTCACCCGTCAAAGTGACGTGGTAAAATAGTCAAAAGAATACAAGGACGATACGTGAAACAAATACATTATTGAATAAAAATCGAGGGCTTCACATAACTTGTCAAATCACAAAAACATTCTAGAGGGATTTACATTCAAACACATTTCTATCTCTTGATTTCTTATTTTACAAATCTTTCTTCATTTTTACAATTTATAATTTGTTTTCATTTTTCATCAAACAAAAACTCTGAAAATTGTTAGATTAAATAACAAAAAGACGATAATTATTAGTACTTACAATCCTCGTGGAAATGACACTCAGACTTCGATGAATCTATACTATAAAACGATAGTGCACTTGCATACGGTTTTAAAGGTAACTTTTGAGCCATCAAGTTTTTGGCGCCGTTGCCGGGGATTGTAATATTAAGAATACCTTATTTTTGTTAATTTAATCAATTTTTTATTTTCTTTCATCATTTGTCTTTATTTTTATCTATCTTTGTAAGTCTTGGATTACACTTATCCTCTTTATTTACCGCAGTGCATGCCTACTCGTCGCCGAATTTGGAAGCACGACACCGCCGGTAGCAACACAGAGGAAAGTATTAATACAGACTACGAGGAGGATATTAACTAAGGCAAGGATCCCGATATGGCGGATGAACAACAAAGAACCATGTACGACTATGCTAAGTCGTCTATGGACGACACATCGTCTAGTATCATAATGCCCGGCCAAGGTGACCAATAATTTCAAATCAAACCGAATGTTATTCAAATGGTGCAACAATTTGTTCAATTCGATGGCCTACCGGACGAAGATCCAAATAATCATATCGCCAATTTCCTCAAATTTGCGATACCTTCAAAATTAATGGAGTCTCCGACGATGCCATCCGCTTACGCTTTGTTCCCATTTACTCTCCAGGGGACGGGCTAAACAATGGCTAAACACTTTACCGAAGGGAACAATCACAACGTGGAGCATTATGGCGTAAAAGTTCCTTCAAGTATTTTCCACCCGCCAAAACCGCACGATTGAGGAATGAGATCTCTTCATTCACTCAAGAGGACGATGAGACTTTGCGACGACACTTGGGAGAGATTCAAGGAATTGTCGCGGAAATGCCCACATCATGGCCTTCCCATTTGGATGCAAGTCCAAACATTTTACAATGGGCTACTCTCATCGACGAGGCAAATGATTGATGCGGCGCGGGGGGACGTTGAACAATAAAACACCCGGCCGCCCAAGATCTCATAGAAGGAATGGCCATGAATGGCTATCAATGGCAATCCGCATTTGAGGTAAACCTATGAAGCAGTGGGTGTTTATAATGCAGATGCAAAGTGGTTACACTAGCCGCACGTGGTCGAAGCTTTGACCCAAAAGATCGACGATCTAGCAGCTCCTAAACCACCACCACCGCATGTTTTATCTTGTGAAACTTGCGGAGGATTGCATAATCATCGTGGATCGCCCACACACAATACCTCACGCCGAACATGCTAATTACGTTGGGAATCAAGGTAAATTACCCAAGTAATCCTTACAACAATATATATAATCCTGGGTGGCGACAACATCCTAATTTTGGTTGGGGAAATCAAGGCCAACCACGACCTAATCCCAATCCCCGATCTACACACGTCTCCGGATTTCAACCAAATCAAGGTAAGCCTAACTTGGAAGATCTTATAACAAAGTTTGTGCAATCAACAGATACCCGATTCCGAGCGGTGGAAACATCCTTGAGAAATCAAGAGGCATCTATCCATAACTGAAAACCAAATAGCGATTGCGAAGATGATTTCGAAAGGCCACAAGGCGTTTGCACGGGTATCGAGCCAAACCAAGGGAACACGTAAAGACAATCACCATCGTTTTCCACATGAGCATGATTATGCCAATGCCGCCATGCGTAAATACGTGGAGGATGACATGCCCAAAGAAAAGCTCATGAAAAAGGAGGTTGCGAGAACACAAGCCCAAGATCCCATCAAGTCTGGCTGAAGAAGATAGAAGGGAGGACAAATTTGGTAAGTACCTTGATTCTTTCAAACAATTACATGCCAATATTCCATTTGTTGACCCTCCATCAAAGCATGTTAGGGATCTTAATGACATCATTCCTAGTGAAAATAAGCTTAACAAATTATCAAATGTGCAATTGAATGATAAATGTCCTTCCAATGAACTACCACAAAAATTTAATGATCCGGGAAGCTTTATTATCCCTGCACAATTGATGGTTTACTGTTGATAGGGCACTAGCCGACTTGGGAGCTAGTATCAATGTGATGTCTTATGAAACATTTAAGCATGCGGGATTAGGTGAACTTAAACCTATTAGGATGGACATTCAATTAGCCGATAAATCGATTAAACATCCTTGAGGTATTATTCATGATGTGTTAGTCAAGATTGATAAATTCGTATTTCCAGTCGATTTCGTTATTCTTGACATGCATGATAATATAGAAGTTCCCTTAATTCTAGGACGCCCATTTTTGGCTACCGCAAAATCTCTCATTGATGTGCATGATGGAAAACTTATTTTGAGAGTAGAGAGTGAACAAGTTATCTTTAAAATTCCCTTGAAAATCATATAGATGATACTTGTTTTCCTATAAACTTGATTGGGAAAAATGATCTTTTGCTTGATACACCATCTAATAAACCCTTGAAAACATGTGATGTTCAGTGTGTAGAAGTGCTCACAGAAAAGTTCATATTTAAAGATGTCGTGCAAAAAAATGGGACCGTCAAGGTAAATTGTTCGAGATTTGACTTAGGTGGCGATGTTAAGGATTTTCATAAGTTCAAGGCTCCGCCCGATTAAATCTTCACATTTAGGTCACATAGTCCAGCTATACGACGTTAAAGAAGCGCTAACCGGGAGGCAACCCGATGTTTGTGTGCAATTGTTTCCATTTATTTTTATTTTTTTATTTTATTTTCTTTCAAAATAATCATAAGTCCTTAGAGTCATTTTCAAATCATAAAAAAAAACTCTTGAGCTTCTTCTTGGTTGTCCTAATTGGGAATGTTTGAGATTTTACGGTATTCGAGTTGTGTGTTGCTTAACTTTGATTAGGTATGAAGATGCCGTTGAAGGTCCCGTACCAAAACAACCCAATGATCGCTCAACACCGATTCCACTATTGTAGTAAGGTCGTATTTTTCTTTTTCCACCTCTTTTATATCATTCTAATTTCTTTGCTTTTTGAGTGTTTGGTGTGTGTTTGTCCATTTCTTTCTTTCACATTGAGGACAATGTGAATCTTAAAAGTTGGAGGTGGGTACAATAACATTTTCGGAATGCTTGTATGCTTGTTTGTGAGAGATGTGATTTTTATTTTTTTAACAAATTGAATGTTTGCTAGTCAATAACTTGGCCCAATTATACCTACATTAACTTGTTAATTTGTGTTTTCAATGTGAAGCAATTGATTGTCTAGGATAAATTGACGTGGATGCAGGCAAAATTTTGATGAGATTTCTAACACCATAAATACTTGATGTGTTAAGGCATATACGACGATACCTAGCGCTATGAACGCCGAGAACTCGTGATTTAGTAGTGGTTAACTAGTTGTTAAACCAAGCTTGCGAATAAAAAAAAAGAGAAAGAGAAAAATGGAAAAAAAAAGAAAAAGAAGAAACAAATGGACCAATCTAGGTTATACTCCTCTATTTGTTGTTGCTTAGTAACTAGGAGCATTCATGAGCCCCATGTTTGTCTTTTTACGTAAAAACGGCGACACAAATATGAGTATGGGAAACCACCCTAGGAGGTTTGAACAGAAATTCAAAATTTAAACCTAGTGGAAGCATGCTTCAAAGGTCCTAAAAAAAGAAACGAAAAAAAAAGGGGAATGTATACTCCTTGACTTCTCATCCCAATAAAGTTCACGAAGCTTGGTTATATAACTAGTAGGCTAACTACAAAGATCTATTTAGTTCTTGTATTTTCATAGCATTATTAAATTGAAGTTGTTCATAACTATCAATATTTGTGGAGTGATGATTTCAAGTCTCAATAATGCCTACTGATATTACGGTTTTTCTTGACAGTCGATCGCTTGCAAAATAATGTTTTTTTTGAATGATTAATTCGGGTTGAGAAGGCTAAGAACTTGATCGCTTGTGTTCAATGTGTTGAAAAAAAGAAAAAAATTGTGTGTTGTGATTTATGAATCCCTCTTTTTGATATTATGTTTTTTGCTTGAGGACAAGCAAAGTTCAAAGTTAGAGGTGGTTTGATAAGGGTCTTTTTATGTATGTTTTATGTGTATATTTGAGTAGAATTTGAGTTATTTTGTTGTTACTTTCGTTAGTTTTTGATAGTATATTGTTTATACTACTGTGAGATGCTTTTATTGGTGTAGATTGACCATTCAGGGCTAATTTTGGTGAATTTCGGACCATGGATTCATGTCAAAACATACCGGGGAGTTTAAGGATGCAAAAACGCTCGAAATCCCAAGCCAAATGTGTCATTTTGGAGACTTTTTGGTCCAACACGGCGTGGGGTGTCGGGCAACACGGCCATGTTCAAACAGGCTTAAAAATCACAATTTTTAGGCTTGGACAGACTCGAACACGGGCCTGGCCGTGTCGTACAACACGACCATGTCGTACAACATGGCCTGGCCGTGTCGTACGACATGGCCATGTCAGACCAATTTTCAGCAAAATTCAAGCAGCACGGCCAGGGCGTGTCGGGCGACATGGCCGTGTTCGGGGACTTTTTGCAACTTTTCCATGCGAAAATTATGGAAAACTCACCAACCAAACTTTTGACCACTTTTGTACACCTTTAACACCCTATTTTGCTACAACATGTCCCCATATTCCCTCAATTATCATTTGAATACAAGAATTCACCAACCCAACAATGAATGGAGCATTTGTTTAACAAAGGATGGCATTATTAATATGTTCTTGCACAAAAATAATGTCTATAAAAGCCAAGAGTATGAGTGAGGGGAATCATTCCATTCATTGTATATTCATTGATTCATTCTCTCTAAGTTAAAAAGCAAAATACATTGAGGGAAGAAAAGAGAGGTAGAGTTGGAAGTTGAAGAGCATTAAAGGAGAAGGCTTGGAGCTCAACATCATCAACCAAGGAGGAAGTCTTGTATTGGTCTTGAATAAGAGCTAAGTACACCATGTTCACTTTATTCAAATCATCTTGTGTAGTATACTCTTTTATCAAAGCCATGTGTAGCTAAACTCCTAGTGTTTGAATGTAATGAACTCTAGAATGGATTTGTGATTAAGGTGTGTATGTTTTTAATAAAATCTTCATATTTTGTGTGATTCACTTATATTATGCTTCGTTCATTCGAATTGATATATGCACAATATTGATTTGAAGTTTATTTTTCATCCGGGAAATCGAGAGATTCATGGTGAAATAGAACCTATATAAGTGAAAAGAGTTGCATGCAATCCTAGAGATATGGGACGACATAAATCTTGTGGATCGGGGTCAAACCTAATATGGGAATTCACAAATCGTTATAATCTTTGTCTTGTGGGTTTTAACTAGAAAGAGTTTGCTTAATCAACTTGAGATTAGAAGTTTTTCGCCTTGAGAAAGGGTTTAACTTAAATTGGGAATTTCTACGGTCCACAAGCCATGAGATTTTATTAAAAGAGGTTGGTTTTTGCTTAAGGGCTTACGGTTGTATTTTTAACTTGTCAAATCACAAAAACATTCTAGAGGATTTACATTCAAACACATTTCTATCTCTTGATTTCTTATTTTACAAATCTTTCTTCATTTTTACAATTTATAATTTGTTTTCATTTTTCATCAAACAAAAACTCTGAAAATTGTTAGATTAAATAACAAACAGACGGTAATTATTAGTACTTACAATCCTCGTCGGAATGACACTCGGTACTCAATAATCTATACTATAAAACGATAGGCGCACTTGCCTACGGTTTTAAAGGTAACTTTTGAGCCATCACCCACTCCTAGAAATCAGGGAATCTTCATCCCCAAATTAACCGGGGATTTCCCATATCATTTTATTCGGGTACCAATGTGGATAGTTGCACGCGAGGATTTTGTCATCCCTACTTTTTGCCCTTTGGTTTTGTTAAAAGAAGAAAAGAAAAAAAGTAAAACAAAATGTTGAAGTGCGCTGCTATATGTGTTGGAATTTGTTTTGGTAAAATGGGTGTTGACCCAATTTTGACCAAATATTTAAGTGGTTTCTATTAGTGAAAAAAATGGAACTAAATTGTTTGTAAAAATTCTACTAAGTGAGTAGATGAGAATAGCATTTGGAATTTCTCAAAACCAATTTTGGGTGAATGAGAAATTAATACTAGAAGTTAGCTACTTAAAATTGAAAAATGATATGGAAAATGGAAAATGTGGGGAAGGAGAAATGATCCATCCCACATAGAGTAGATAGCCAAAGTTTGCTCATTTTATAAATCTCAAGTTGGACTTATGGGTTTAGGCCCTTGGGGGCACCCAAGTTTTTAAAGGGGTGAGGATACATGTTTGTGGATTTGGTTCAAAGCACACGCGCGTCGCCGCCGGCTGCCAGCCCGGCCCGGATTTGGGCCGAGGGCTTGTGCTTTATTCTTTTTGGACCAAAAACATTTTAAAATATTAATTAATTATTTTTTGAATAATTAATTTAAAATCCAACTGGGATGCGCGGAAGCGCAGCGCATGGGGCGCAGCGTGCTCGGCGCGCATCGCAATTTAGTGAGCGAGATCGGACGTGCGCGCAAGAAAGATGCACCTGTTCGAGCAGCCAAATGCATTTTTTGGCTGTAGACATGTCTTTTCGAGCCAAAAGACATGTTCTTTTTATCCAGGCACCTTGATGCCTATATAATCGAGCCCCTGCAGATGAAATAAGACACAAAATAATCAGCCTAAGATCGAGTCATTTGCATTACAGCATATTGATTTCACTTCCTTCAAAGCTTGAAAGTTTTAAACACTTCCTCTTGTTCGCTGTAATTTCGACTTTGCATGTGCTGTAAAGTCGAAACAGTTTAAAGTCGTTGTATCTTAGGGACGAGCGCCGGAACCATAAGTACTTAGTCGTTTTCGTCTTGCGGAGACTGTATCAAATACAGACCTCGACTAAGCCAAATATATCCAAATACTTAGCCATTATTCTGAAACAGTAAACCTTCCTACCAACAATATGTTGAGATATGTCACTTGTGAGTTGTCCCACATTGATTGATTAAGGGAAGATAATCCACTTTATAAACCAAGTGAGCTACTCCTTCTATCATCAATTTGTTTTAGGATGAAACCTCACTGGTGACTTCGCCTTCCTATATTAGACACTTCACATTGTGAGATCGCACTCAAATCTCCCAAATTTAACACTATATATAAAAATATATAATAATAGAAGGAGTGGGATGGAAATAATGGATGACGGGAAATCAAAATTCTGGTGCACGTGGCTGTCTGGTTTCCTAGATCTAGCCTATTATATTGGACCAGACAGAAAGCAGTGGCAATATGTCGGCTCCATTCAATTTATTTATTTTTTCTTTAAAACATATTACCTTTAATTCCTTTTATCGTACGTGGGCAGTTATAATAATGCTATGTTTCATTTATGGGCCGGTATCGTTAAAGCAATGCTATGTTATACATATATCTAGATGAGCACTTATTATTTTTGTGTGATATTGCATGAATCCATGCTTGATGTTTCTTCTCTCTTTCGGTTCACTGAGTGCTAAGTAAAATAATATTTTTTTTCTAAAAAATTAAAAGGCAAAATAAGTAAGATGACGCCATTTTATCTGTGGGTGCAAGTTCGAACATAATAGTTCAATGGATTTATTTATTTTAAAAAAGCGTGGCTTTGCTGTTTAGCCTGTTTTTGCTTGTCCTAATTCAGTAATTCCAATTAATTTACATATAATTTGCAAAAATTATTAATTTATAAAATTAGTTTTAAACATACACGCCAAGTACCAAGGAGCCCATACCTTCACATGGGCCGCATGGTCCAACTCCCTGCTTGGAGCGGGCAAGTCAGAAACAAGCCAACTGTGACCCAGACAGCTGGGCTGGCCCGATATACAACCCCACTAGATTTTACAAGCCTGCCTTATTTCAAGAAAAACAATGAAAATAAAAACAAATACCTCAAAAAAAAAAAAAAAGGGAGACAATTAAACAACCATAACAAAGATATGGAAACAGTTCTTTCTTGCTTGTTGCTTTGTCACGACAAGAAAATGCAAACAAACAGAGTCCCAAAACAGACTAAACTAGAGGCAAAATTATTTTCAAAATTGTCATGGAATTGTACAAGATAGACTGAACTAGTAGCTAACCTAAAAACAAAAAAAAAAATTGCCATGAAGGGCTTCTATAGTAGAACCATTTTAATGTTTTAAGAGGAAACAAGGTAAAAAATGAAATTAAAAAAAAAAAAACATTATTCTTGATTCTGCATGTAGTCCTCATCAGTCATCACCACCTTTCTGCACCTCATTTCCCACTGCAACAAACATGTAGCATATGACAATCATTTAGATTCTAACTTCGACGCATTGACTGCATAAATAAAATTAACACAATTTCAATAAAATTAACAAACCTGGATTTATTTGGTTTCTTGCATTCTTGCTTTTTGCCCAACTACATCTGATTTCTAAAAATTCTTGATTTTCCAGCACAAAAACACACAGTTTCTAAAATTCTTGATTTCCGGCCTAAATAAACCTAATTTTTTCTCTTGATTTTTCGGCCCAAATACACCTATAGTTTCTTGAAATCTTGATTTTCCGGCCCAAATACACCTACTTTCTAAAATTCTTGATCCCTCCCCCCCCCAAAAAAAAAAAAAAAAAAAACACCTATAGATTCTTGAAACTTGATCTTCCGGCCCAAATACATCTAATTGCCTTCAAATTTTGTTTTCCCCAATAAATCTGGAATCTCATTAGCGTTCCGAATTTCTTGTTGAGCCATTTGGAAGGCCAGTTCTTGTTGGGCCAAATTTTCTTGCCGAGCCATTTCCAAGGCATGTTGTTGTTGTTGGGCCATATTTTCTTGTTGAGCCATTTGGAAAGCCAGTTCTTGTTGAGCCATTTGGAAGGCTAATTGTTGCTGTTGGGCCATATTTTCTTGTAGAGTCATTTGCAAATCTCGTTGTTGTTGCTGTGGGGCAACAGGTTCATGTTGAGCCCATTGAAATGCCAATTCTTATTGGGCCGCCATAATTTCTTGCTGAGCTTTCTTGTATGCTTCAACTTGATTTAATTTTGCCATCAGTTTACGGATTAGACGAGTACAACCGTATACGGGCTCTATAGCCCACATGTTGGCCTCGTAAATAACAGAAGCCATGGCGTCGTCTTTCTTTTCTTGGGGCGTATATTTCAGTAAGTCTTCAACTTTCTTCAACTTGAAGAGTTTGATGACATTTTCAAAAATGTCGTACTTATGTGCTGGAAAATATGGCGCAAATGGACAATTGGGCGTGCATTTTGTGCGTTGGTGATTGCATGCGGCGCATGCTTCGTCATTATGTCGTTGTTTGGAAGTTTGGACGGGTATTTGGGAATTTACAAATTTGACGGCACGTAGATAGGGTGGGAATAATATGGGGGAGATTTTGATCAGTTTTATATATATGGTATCAGGCTCTGTTATATTTATTATTTTAATATTTGGTGTTGGGTGCACTAGTGGCGCAACCGAATCGAACTGAAGCTTTTGAGTGTTTGAGTTTGACTCGTTTATTATCGAGTCGAACTCGAGCCCGAATTTATCGAACATATTGATGGCTCACGAACTTTTTCGAGTTTAATCGAGCCTAAACGAGCTTAGTAAATATTAATTATAAATTAAATTATTCTTCAATTTATTACAAAAATAAAATTATATATATCTAAAACGCATAATATATTTACTAAAACTTATAATATTATTCAAACAAATATGTTTATTGAAATATTTTTATATTATCATAAGTAAAAATATGAAAAATTAAAACGAAAGTCAAATTATTAGTTTAATTTATACGAGCTTACTATCGATCCTTCACGAGCTTACTAACGATCATGTTCACGAGCTAACGAACCGAATATCTTCAAGTTTGAGTTTGGTTCATTTATTTTAACGAGCCTCATTAAACGAATTCGAACGAGCTTTTACGAATCGAGCTCCGAATAGCTCACGAGCGGCTTGATTCATTTTGCAGCCCTAGGTGCATGTGCACAATTTAATAGGAAAGTGGAATGACATAATTGAAGCTATTTGGTAATGCGGGTTGGGACGGGTTCGATTAAATCCGGAACTTGCCGCCAGGAAAAAAGCAGACCAAAGACATGCCCCGCAGACTACCCTAGGACTTGGGATAAGTGGGTCCAACCCGTGTAGTCCGTCAAAAAGGAATTGACTAATTTATTGTGGGCTCTTGTGGTTCTTGTAAATGCTACGTGTGGAGAAATAATATAAGTGACGATGTGGTTGCATGTAATTTTTATATATCCATAATAAATCTACGATTATTTTGCGTCTGGAATAAAAAATTAGAACAACATTGAAACATCGAAAACTGCATGAAAACAATAAAGAAACATCAGAACAACATTAAAATAGAAACAACATATAAACAACGCAAATTATATAGAAAACATCACATGAACAATAAGAGTTTAAAATAAGTAAAAATTGTATTCAGACATTGAAATTTAACGGATGGAATCTTTTATTCCAAAATCGTATTCAATCTTATATTTCAACCGTGCGGATGATAGACACGTGTATTATACTTACCATGTTAATTTTCAAGCATAAATCAAGCAGGAATTGTAGGGTTCTAATATGGTAAGTATTATACACGTGTTAATCATCCGTTCGGTGGAATAGGAGATGAAACACGATTTTGGAATAGAAGATCCCATCCAGAAATCTACATAGGAACAACAACAAAATTATCACAATAACATTAAGAACATTATAGAACAACCTAGACACAACAAAACCAATATATAAAATAGATATGAACAAAAAAAAGGGTACACAATAGATAAAAGTTGTATTGAAATTTCGAAACAACATAGAAACAACGAAGAAATAAACATAAACAATATTGAAATAACAAAAATAATATATAAAGCAATACAAGATAAAAAAAATTGAAAAAAACATAAAAATATCAAAAAAATATATAGGAGCGTAAAAAAAAAAGTCAAAAAGCCAACTGTGAGCGTAAGAATTTCAATTTCAACATGACGTAAATGGTGTCATTTTTTCAGAAAGTGGAGGCACTGTCAATAACTCATTATTCTAATTAAATTGATTTTTGTTTAAGTGCAAGGCCTAGGTAAATATGAAGCACGTAGAGATTCATGTTTTGATTGAGAAAATGTTTCCCATTCAATAATTAATTACCTACTCCCCCAACGGAGAATATTACTGTTGGAATTTGGTCTTTGAGAAATGGGTGTTGACCCGATTTTGACCAAATAATTAAGTGGTTTCCATTAGTGACAAATAGAATTAAATTATTTGTAAAATTTCTACTAAGAGAGTAGATGGGACTAACATTTGAAATTTCTCAAAACTGATTCCGGGTGAATGAGAAATTAATGCTAGAAGTTAGCCACTTAATACAAATAAATGGTATGGAAAATGGAAAATGTGGGGAAGGAGAAATGCTCCATCCCACATAGGAAAAGATGAAAAGTTTGCACACTTGATATATCCTAAGTTGGACTTATGGGTTTGGGCCCTTGGGAGCACCCAAGTTTTTAAAGGGGTAAGGACCTACATGCTTGTGGGTTTGGTTCAAAGCACGCGCACGCTCGGCCCGGCCTGGGGCTTGGGCTTGGGCTTCGGGGCCCTTATTTTTTTTGGACCAAAAACCTTTAAAATAATTGTTTAATTAATTTTTATAATTAATTAAATGGATTTCAACCTGGGAAAAAGGTTCGCGATCGCCGAACCTTCACGCACCAAATAAGACGGCCTGCGTCGGGGTCGCGCGCCCTGAACAAGTCGTCTCGTTAGTGCAAAATGTGTCTTTTCGAGCCAAAAGACGCGATTTTTCGTACGGGCACTTGTTTGCCTATATTACAGAAGCCCCTGCAGATGAATATAAACACGAAAATCTTAAGATAATAACCGATCATTTGCATAATTGAGCATATTGACATTCTTCCTCCAAAAGCTTGAAAGTCAGAAACACTTCTTGTTCACTGTGATTCCGATTTTTGCAAGTGCTGCTAAACCGGAACTGTATGTCGTTATATCTTAGAGACGAATGCCAAAACCGTAAGTACTTTCTATACGGGGCGTATTTCGTCTTGCGGAGACTGAATCTAATTTAGGCATCGACTTTAGCCTATTCACTATACACTTAGCCATTTTCCTAAACAGAAACCTCACAAATATTTCACCCAACAATTACTAGGTAATCCAATATTTATTCCCCTTCATTTACAATGAATTTAAAAGATTTAGCATGGAGAAAAGATGACCAATTTATGTCTTTTTGATATCGATTGAAAAACACATCCAACGTCCCCTCTCTATTTTTCCTCTCACAAAAATTCTCTCAAAAACCTAAAAGACATAGCAGCTGCCCCCTCCCCCTCCCTCTCCCATGACCTCATTCTCCACCCCACCTCAACCACTCCCATAACAATGGCAGATAACCAAGTGTTCCTTGGGGTGGGATCTGGCTCCTTCAATTAATATGATACTCCATTTCCAGTCAACTTCATCTTTGCAGGCTCGGGTGGTGATGCCACATGGGTTTCTTGGAGGCGCTTTTGTGGTGGTGATGGGTCGTGATGGTGGATCGGGAGAGGGAGAGGTTGAGTTCCAGATTCATGGTTTTTGTCTTTTTTTTGTGTATTTTTAGTAGTTGTTTTTTTCCTGTTATTTTTGGTTTTGTTGTATTTTTTCTTTTTGTCTTTGTTTTCCTGGTTGATTTGAGAAACTCGTAGACGGATCAG
Source organism: Rehmannia glutinosa (assembly GCA_016081115.2). Lineage (NCBI taxonomy): Eukaryota > Viridiplantae > Streptophyta > Magnoliopsida > Lamiales > Orobanchaceae > Rehmannia > Rehmannia glutinosa. Next base: position 116,607 of record JABTTQ020003164.1, read on the forward strand.
TTTTATCTGTTCTATAGTATGTAGTAGTTGTTCGTTCCCATTTTCGATTATTTTAGTGTTTTGCAGTCTCCATTAAGGAGTGTTGAAGTCTCCCAGAGTGGGAGTGTTATTAGTTTTGAGTGTGAAGTTTTTAGTTTGTGAAATGGATCTGAATTGGTCTTGCCAATTCCCCGTTTGGCTTTTGTTCAGTCAAGTCGGCCCTAGCCAGCTAGCTACGTGTGTAGTTATAATTCTAGTTTTTGAGTTGTTCTAATAAAAAACTATCGTTCGAGAAAAAAATAAAAATAAAAGTAGGAAACTTATCCCACACCGCGATCAAAACTAAATTAAAACATCCTTAAAAGATTCCGAAAGCTTCTTAAGCTCGCCGAGTTCTGTTGCGTGGACTTGTAACCCAAGTGGGGGCATTAAGGTGTTTGAACATTGGTCTGATTCAGTGGGCTGGGCCTCGATTGCTATTGCTGGTCCTGCTTGTTCCAAGGGAGGTTTGCTGGCTTTACAGAGCAGCCATAAATTGTCCCTCAAGGATAACAAACTCGTGCACTCCCGGCCCATCAAAGCTTAGATGGGTTGGGCCCAAGTTGAACAATCACTTTTTTCATGTTCTTTTTTCATTCTCTTCATTGTGGAAAAAGTTATTTATACATGTACTGTAAAAAGTTAGTTATACATTTACTTTTTAATTAGGTTGAGAATATATAAAAAAAGTTATTTATACATGTACTTTTTAATTAGGTTGAGAATATATAAAAAAAGTTATTTATACATGTACTTTTTAATTAGGTTGAGAGAAAAATCTTAAGTACCCAAAAATATATTTTTGTACACATATTATCTTTCACTAAATAGCTTAAATTTTGATAGAAAAGATTTTAATATGCTAGCAGTTTTTTTTTTCTTTGACATACAATTAGTATATTTATAGTTTCAGGAAAGATCAACTCCTGCCCCTCAAATCTCATACATGACAATATGGTGTTAACATATTTCAGATCCATGCATCATTTGCTTATATATATATATATATATATAGGAATAAAATCAAATGAGTTTAGGGTCTCCAGGTAAGAATGTAGGGATAATTCTGGACTATTGATCTATTATTTGGACGGTTAAGATTCCCCCCTTTCTTTTATTTTGGCATTTTATTTGGAAGATTTAGAGGGTATTTGAGTCATTTTACAATTAATTAGATTAGGCAAATATTTGTTTTAAGTAATATTACTAATTTTTAGGAATTAGGATATATGTCACATATTTATTCTCTAAAATCATTCCCCCACAATTGTCCCTAATAATTCTCTTTACAGAATTAATAAAACCCAGTTCCCTTCTTCCCAACCATTTCTTTCTTCTTCACAGAGTTATATTCAACCTACAGTCACTTCTTCATAGAGAACTCACGATTTCAACAAAAAAAAAACAAGGATAACACACAGTCCCTTCTTCCAACTCATGGTCTATTCTCTTCACAAAAGCAACATTCTCGACATCTTCCATATTCACGTCATCCACACTGATTTTTGAGAGGTATGTTTTTTTTCTGTAATTTATTTTTGATTTTGGCCTAGGGTTTCTATAGATTTGTCTAATTTGTTTTGAGATTGTTGGTTTTTGAGATTCGGTGGTTTTCTGAGATTGGGGGATTTTGAGATTTCAACAAAAAAAAAAAACAATGTATAAATTACCCCTTTGGTGTAATTTTAGAATCCAATGTTGGGAGAATTAATCCTACTTTCTCCAGGCTTTTAAAGCGATCTCTCACAAAGGTGCAACAACCCCATTTCTCAAAAATATAATATATATATATATATTTATATAAATAAGATAGTTGAGAGATTGAATGCCTACAATTTATCCTGTTTACTTGAGTTTTCAAGTCTTCTGGTTCGACATAATAAAATATAGTCTTGTTTAGGTGCTGATGTTATGAATTGAACTTTTCAATTTCACGTAGAGTGTCTTATTTGTTGGAACTAACAATTATTAGTTGAATAGTTCTTGTGTTGTCTTACTTGGTACATTTTTCAATTAATTACGAAACAAATTTTGGTTTTAAGTTTGCCTTTGATTTGACGTATAAAAGTGAAGCCAGCCATAGTGGTAAACTTATTAATGCCGTTGATGGTGATGTTCTGAGTTAATCGAGCTGGAAAAAAACTAACGAGAAAAGACAAATTAAAAACCTTCAACTGCCGAAGTGAGCCAGTTTCTCTTTTGATAAGAGGACTTGGATAGGTTCAGGCTCAAATGTGAAACATAGAAGTGTACTTAAATCAAGTCAAGATATTGAAAATATTTTTACGACAGAAATGGCTACATTATATTTATATTAAGAAACAAAACCTCTACTTATACCACATAAGCTGATATGTAGTTCTTTACTTAATGTCGTTTGCTTTCACAGTAATTTATTTTTGCTTTAACAATACTGTCATTTTGCTTTGACAATGTTCATACTACTTGCTTTATTTTGTGATTTTGCCTTCGTAGTACTTTTGTTTTGCTTTTAATACAATACATATTTTTGACAATGTTCACACTTATTACTCTAATTATTGATGTTTGCTTTCATAGTACAATTGTTTTGCTTTTACATTATTCATTTCAACTGCTTCCATAGTACAACTATTCTGCTCTTACAGTATTAATTTTAGCTTTCATCACATTACAACTTCTTCACAATGTTTCATACTAGTTGCTTTATGAAGTAACGGTTGCTCTCATAGTACAATTTATTTGCTTTCACGTATTGATTTTCTCCTTTTATCTCATAGTAGTATGAGGGTTTTTGCTTTCACAGTTCTTGTTTTATGCTTTCGTATACTTATCCCTTTTCTTCCGTTTTCACAGTTCTTATTTATTTAAAGCTCTAATTTCTTACTTTAATATATTTTTTTCCTTTTTTTAGCGTTATCTTTTTGCGTATTATATGAAGTCGAAGAATTGTACGAGCCATTGTTTGTCAATTGAACAATCGTTCATTGCAAGACTTGCAATGGCTTGGCTGGACGATGAGAACAAGGTTGATTGTGGCGTATTTGCGATGCGCCACATGGAGACCTACATGGAGGTGGAACTCGAAACTGGGATAACGGGCTTCAGAAGGACAACTTGTCTCAAACTGCGTCTTTGAGACTGAAATATTGTGTTGCTATTGTTCTCGAAAATATTAATGAACTGAGAGAAAAGAACATAGTATATTCAAAAATATTTTGTGGTAGTAAGAAGAAATTTGTTGCCTCCTCAAGTGGGCAACAACTGTAATAGGAGTTTTTTGGAAACTATGTTTTTTGGTAATTTCGGTTTCACTTGCTTAGGTTTTTTGGTTTTGCAGACATGTACACGCTCGTGGATATTTGCTTTCCTTTAATGGCTTATTTTGTTACTTTGTTTTAGCAAGACCTTATTTTGTCACTGATAGTTTATTTGTTTGATATTTTTTTCACAAATATTGCTACATGTTCCCAAAATATAAGCCAAAGAAGCAAAATTTATATGATCAAAAAACAGTTTTGCATATTGAAGTAACATCTTTAAAATATTGACGAGTAAAATTAATTTTGCTGTGTGAATTCATCAGTATTGCTGTCTTGAGTTGCAATTTTGCTTGTTGTTGCTGTGTGGATGGGCAGTTGAGCTGTGTTTTGAAGTGTCATGGTTCACGTTGTTTTGATGATGATTTGATAGGATGCTGGGATGTGTGTGTTGTTGCGTGATGGGGTAGAATTTAGGCTGAGTGGGGTTGTGGTTTTTGTTTGATGTGTTGAGTTCCATAGTAGAATTGTCTGCTTTTGTTTTGGGATGTGATGCTGCTGGAGGGGCTGGATGTTTGCACCCTGTTTTCCATTTAGCCATAATATAATTGTAATCATGAAAAAACGCACATAAATGTCATAGCAAACAGGTAGTGTGAATTTTTAAATTTGCAACTAATTATACATTAACAATGCAAATATTTTGTCATGCCCCAATTTTTGTTATACTATAAAATAATACCCAATAAATTACATCTCCACATATTCCTTAGCTTATACTCGACAAGAGCTATTATCTAAAGTACAAATATTTAAAAACCATAAATACAATGGAAGTCTATGAATACATACAATTTTACTAGAGTTGCAATTAATTTATCTTTACAAAATAGTTTAATGTCATAAAGTTCATGAAATAGCTAATGCCATGAAATTATTAGCAAAACTATTTGCTTTAGGAAAATGATATTTTACCCACTTTTGGTTCGGATCTTCGTTTGGGCAGGAACGATCAAGGCACTAATCCTTGCGAGGATCGATTCTGACAATGAATCTTAGAGACGACTCACGATGGCGATTTACTACGAGATCGTAAATGCGAATATGTAATATATTTACAAATGTGAAAAAGAACTGAAGTTTTTTGATTTCCGAATGAAATGAAAAACAATAGAAACAATCTATTTATAGTTTTCAAAAGCTTCTCGTCGCACAGGCCGACGCAATAGAAGAATTTTGCAAATCAATTTAGTCAAGGCAGTCTTTGCACATTGATGCTATAAAAGCTGCTGCAAATCAAAAGCTGCTGCATAAATTAATAAGCAGGCTGCTGCACAACTTCTACAAAAGTCGCGCAAATCAAAAAGTCTTTGAAGCAGATCAAGGTACACCGCTACATAAATTAATAAGCAGGCTGCACGCACACCGCTATAAAGTCAGAAATCAAAAAGTCCAAGCAGGTCACGGGCCGTGATAAATTAATAAGTACAGCCGCAAACACCGCTACTAAAATTAATCAAATAAGCAACAATATCATAATTAATATTTAAAAAAATGAAATTTTCAAAATCTCAACTATTCCATTATTTCCACCGTGATTATATTACAGAGTTATCCGGAAGTGGGGTGTCACACTCTCCCCTCCTTAAAAGAATTTGGCCCCCAAATTCCTTCCTAGAATAATTGCGAGTCAGAAATGATACGCCAACCCAGTCAAGCAGTAATGGTTCCGTACCGAATGTGTCAGCGAACCCAGTAAAACAGTTGGTTGCGAGTCGGAAGTGACAAGCCAACCCAGTAAGCAGTAATGGTTCCGTGCCGAATGTGTCACGCGAACCCAGTAAAACAGTTGGTTGCGAGTCGGAAGTGACAAGCCAACCCAGTAAGCAGTAATGGTTCCGTGCCGAATGTGTCACGCGAACCCAGTAAAATAGTTGGTTGCGAGTCAGAAGTGACAAGCCAACCCAGTAAGCAGTAATGGTTCCGTGCCGAATGTGTCACGCGAACCCAGTAAAACAGTTGGTTGCGAGTCGGAAGTGACAAGCCAACCCAGTAAGCAGTAATGGTTCCGTGCCGAATGTGTCACGCGAACCCAGTAAAACAGTTGGTTGCGAGTCGGAAGTGACAAGCCAACCCAGATGTGAGAATGGTTCGTGCCGAATGTGTCACGCGAACCCGATAAAACAAAGTTGGTTGCGAGTCGAAGTGACAAGCCAACTGAGAGATAATGGTTCATGTCGAATGTGTCACGCGAACCCAGTAAAATAGTTGGTTGCGAGTCGGAAGTGACAAGCTAACCCAATAAGCAGTAATGGTTCCGTGCCGAATGTGTCACGCGAACCCAGTAAAATAGTTAGTTGCGAGTCGGAAGTGACAAGCCAACCCAAGAAGAAGAGAATGGTTCCGTGCGAATGTGTCACGCGAACCCAAGAAACAGTTGGGAACAAGCCAACCCCAGTTGCAATAATGGTTCCGCGTGCCGAATGTGTCACGCGAACCCAAAGAAACAGCTTGGTTGCGAGTCGAAGTGACAAGCCAACCCGATAAGCAGCAATGGTTCCATGCCGAATGTGTCACGCGAACCCAAAGAAAAAGCTTGGTTGGTTGCGAAGAGCCGGCGACAAGCCAACCCAAGAAGCGAATGGTTCCGCATCGAATGTGTCACGCGAACCCAAGAAAATAGTTGGTTGCGAGTCGGAAGTGACAAGCTAACCCAATAGCGAGAATGGTTCCGTCGTCGAATGTGTCACGCGAACCAGTAAAATAGTTAGTTGCCAAGTCGAAGTGACAAGCCAACCTGAAAATAGTAAGTAGTAATGGTTCCGTGTCGAATGTGTCACGCGAACCCAAAAATAGTTGGTTGCGAGTGGACAAGCCAACCCGAGTTAGTAGAATGGTTCCGTGCCGAATGTGTCACGCGAACCCAAAAAATGTTGGTTGCGAAAGTCGGCGACAAGCCAACCAAGAGCGATGAATGGTTCCATGCCGAATGTGTCACGCGAACCAAATAAAAAAGTTGGTTGCGAAAGTCGAAGTGACAAGCCAACCCAAGATGTGAAAGAATGGTTCCGTGTCGAATGTGTCACGCGAACCCAAAGAAACAGCTTGGTTGGTTGCGACAAGTCGGAGGTGACAAGCCAACCCAAGAGTTGCGAAGAATGGTTCCGTGCGAATGTGTCACGCGAACCCAAGAAAAATAGTTGGTTGCGAGTCAAGTGACAAGCCAACCCAAGAAGTTGAATGGTTCCGTGCGAATGTGTCACGCGAACCCAAAGAAAACAGATTGGTTGCGAGTCCGCGAATGGTTAATGTGTCACGCGAACCCAAGAAAAACAGTTGGTTGCGAGTCGGAAGTGACAAGCCAACCCAAGAAGAAGCGAATGGTTCCATGCGAACGTGTCACGCGAACCCAAGAAAATAGTTGGTTGCGAGTCGGAAGTGACAAGCCAACCCGATGCTTGATGAATGGTTCCGTGCCGAATGTGTCACGCGAACCCAAAAATAGTTGGTTGCGAAGCCCGGAGATGACAAGCCAACCGAACCCGGCAGGGGAGAAAGAAGCTTGATAATGGTTCCGCGTCGAATGTGGTCACGCGAACCAAAGAAAATAGTTGGTTGCGAGAGTGGTGACAAGCCAACCCAAAGAATAAAGAATGGTTTCCGCGTCGAATGTGTCACGCGAACCGAAGAAACAGTTGGTTGCGAGTCAAGTGACAAGCCAACCCAAAGAAGCGAGAATGGTTCCGCGTCGAATGTGTCACGCGAACCAGAAAAATTGCTTTGTTGCGACAAGTCGAATAATGGTTGACAAGCCGAACCCAGCGATTTTGGTTGAATGGTTCCATGCCGAATGTGTCACGCGAACCAAAGTAAAACAAAAAGTTGGTTGCGAGTCGAAGTGACAAGCCAACCCAAGAAGCGAGAATGGTTCCGCGAATGTGTCACGCGAACCCAAGAAAAACAGCTTGGTTGCGAGTCCAAGTGACAAGCCAACCCAAAGAAGCAATAATGGTTCCGCCGAATGTGTCACGCGAACCCAGTAAAACAGTTGGTTGCGAGTCGGAAGTGACAAGCCAACCCAAGAAGTGATAATGGTTCCGCGTCAACGAATGTGTCACGCGAACCCAAGAAACAAGTTGGTTGCGAGTCGAAGTGACAAGCCAACCCAAGAAGCAGATAATGGTTCCCTGTCGAATGTGTCACGCGAACCCGAAGAAAAATAGTTGGTTGCGAGTCGGAAGTGACAAGCTAACCCAATAAGCGAGAATGGTTCCGCCGAATGTGTCACGCGAACCCAAGTAAAATAGTTAGTTGCGAGTCGGAAGTGACAAGCCAACCCAAGAAGTTGAGAATGGTTCCGCGTTCGAATGTGTCACGCGAACCCAAAGAAAAACAGATTGGTTGCGAGTGTCATGAAGTCAAGTGACAAGCCAAGCCAAAAGATGCTTGATAATGGTTCCATGCCGAATGTGTCACGCGAACCCAAAGAAAAACATTGGTTGCGAGTCGAAGTGACAAGCCAACCCAAGAAGTTGAGAATGGTTCCGTGTCGAATGTGTCACGCGAACCCAAAGAAAAAAGCTTGGTTGCGAGTCGAGGTGACAAGCCAACCCAAAGAAGCGTAATGGTTCCGCGTCGAATGTGTCACGCGAACCCAGAAAATAGTTGGTTGCGAGTCGGAAGTGACAAGCCAACCCAAGATGCGAGAATGGTTTCGTGTCGAATGTGTCACGCGAACCCAAGAAAAAGTTGGTTGCGAGTCGAAGTGACAAGCCAACCCAGAAGATTGAATAATGGTTCCGTGCGAATGTGTCACGCGAACCAAAGAGAAATAGTTGGTTGCGAGTCGACAAGCCAACAAGAAGCGATGCTTGATAACATGTGCACGCTTGAACCAAAGAAACATGGTTCCAGTCGAAGTGACAAGCCAACCCGATGTGTATGAATGGTTTAAAGAATGTGTCACGCGAACCCAAAAAACATTGGTTTAAGAGTGACAAGCCAACCCAAGAAGATGCTTGAATGGTTCCGTGCGTCGAATGTGTCACGCGAACCCAAGAAAATAGTTGGTTGCGAGTCGAAGTGACAAGCCAACCCAAAGAAGCAATAATGGTTCCGCCGAATGTGTCACGCGAACCCAAAGAAACAGTTGGTTGCGAGTCGGAAGTGACAAGCCAACCCGAAGCGAAGAATGGTTCCGCGTCGAATGTGTCACGCGAACCAAAGAAAAACAGCTTGGTTGCGAGTCGAAGTGACAAGCCAACCCAAGAAGAATAATGGTTCCGTGTCGAATGTGTCACGCGAACCCAATAAAACAGCTTGGTTGCGAGTCGAAGTGACAAGCCAACCCAAGAAGCTTGAGAATGGTTCCGCGTAACGTGTCACGCGAACCCGCTGTGACAAAACAAAAGATTGGTTGCGAAGTCGGAAGTGACAAGCCAACCCGAATGAGCGAATGGTTCCGTCGAATGTGAAAAATGTGTCACGCGAACCAAAAAGAATGGTTCCGTGCGAATTCACGCGAAGAAGTTGGTTGCTTGAGTGACAAGTGACAAGCCAACCCAAGATAATGGTTCCGCGTCGAATGTGTCACGCGAACCCAAAGAAACAGCTTGGTTGCGAAGTGACAAGCCAAAGTTAAAGAATGGTTGGTTGTGGTCACGCGAACCCAAAGTGACAAGCCAACCCGAAGAAGAATGGTTCCGTGCCGAATGTGTCACGCGAACCCAAGAAACAGCTTGGTTGCGAGTCGAAGTGACAAGCCAACCCGAAGATTAAGAAGAATGGTTCCGCGTCGAATGTGTCACGCGAACCCAGAAAAAACGATTGGTTGCGAGTCGAAGTGACAAGCCAACCCGAGAAGCAAGAATGGTTCCGTGTCGAATGTGTCACGCGAACCCAAGAAACAGCTTGGTTGGTTGCGATTCGGTCGAAGTGACAAGCCAACCCAAGAAGCGAAATGGTTCCGTGTAAAATGGTTGCGGTGAATGGTTCACGCGAACCCGAAGAAAAAGCAAGATTGGTTGCGAGTCGAAGTGACAAGCCGAAGAAGCGATAATGGTTCCGTCGAATGTGTCACGCGAACCCGAAGAAAATAGTTGGTTGCGAAGTGCGACAAGCCAACCCAAGAAGCGATGAATGGTTCCGCGTCGAATGTGTCACGCAAACCCAAGAAAAAAGAGTTGGTTGCGAGTCGAAGTGACAAGCCAACCCAAGATGCGATAATGGTTCCGTGCCGAATGTGTCACGCAAACCCGAAGAAACGGTTGGTTGCAAGTCGGAAGTGACAAGCCAACCCGAAGTTAAAGAATGGTTCCGTGCCGAATGTGTCACGCGAACCCAAGAAAACAAGCTTGGTTGCGAGTCGAAGTGACAAGCCAACCCAAGAAGCAATAATGGTTCCGCCGAATGTGTCACGCGAACCCAAAAATAGTTGGTTGCGAGTCGAAGTGACAAGCCAACCCAAGAAGCGATAATGGTTCCGTGCGAATGTGTCACGCGAACCCAAAAAAACAGATTGATTGCGAGTGAAGTGACAAGCCAACCCAAGAATGTGTCACGCGAATGGTTCAGTCAAGCGACAAGCGAATGTGTCACGCGAACCCAGTAAAACATTAGGTTGCGAGTCGAAGTGACAAGCCAACCCAAGAAGCTTGAGAATGGTTCCGTGCCGAATGTGTCACGCGAACCCAAAGAAAAATAGTTGGTTGCGAGTCGGAAGTGACAAGCCAACCCTAATAAGCGATAATGGTTACATGCCGAATGTGTCACGCGAACCCAAGAAAAACAGCTTGGTTGCGAGTCGAAGTGACAAGCCAACCCGAAGTTGATAATGGTTCCGTGCCGAATGTGTCACGCGAACCCAAGAAAATGTTTGGTTGGTTGCTAGTCGGAAGTGACAAGCCAACCCAGAAGTGAGAATGGTTCCGCGCCGAATGTGTCACGCGAACCCATTAAAATAGCTTGGTTGCGAGTCGAAGTGACAAGCCAACCCAAGCAGTTAGCGATAATGGTTCCGTGTCAAATGTGTCACGCGAACCCAAAAAACAGTTGGTTGCGAGTCGAAGTGACAAGCCAACCCAAGAGTAGCGAATGGTTCCGTGCCGAATGTGTCACGCGAACCAAGTAAAATAGTTGGTTGCGAGTCGAAAGTGACAAGCCAACCCGAAGAATGAATGGTTCCGTGCGAATGTGTCACGCGAACCCAAGAAAACATTGGTTGCGAGTCGAGAAGTGACAAGCCAACCCGAAGAATAATGGTTCCGTGTCGAATGTGTCACGCGAACCCGAAAAACAGATTGGTTGCGAGTCGGAAGTGACAAGCCAACCCGAGCTTGAGAATGGTTCCGCGTCGAATGTGTCACGCGAACCAGAAAAGCTTGTTGGTTGCGAGTCGAAGTGACAAGCCAACCCGATGTGATAATGGTTCCGTCGAATGTGTCACGCGAACCCAAGAAAACAGCTTGATTGGTTGCGAGTCGAAGTGACAAGCCAACCCAAGAAGCTTGAGAATGGTTCCGTGCTCGAATGTGTCACGCGAACCCAAGAAACAGCTTGGTTGCGAGTCGAAGTGACAAGCCAACCCGAGAAGCGAGAATGGTTCCGTCGAATGTGTCACGCGAACCCAAGTAAAATAGTTGGTTGCGAGTCGAAGTGACAAGCCAACCAACCCGATGCGATAATGGTTCCGTGTCGAATGTGTCACGCGAACCCGAAAGAAACATTGATCATAGTCGGAAGTGACAAGCCAACCCAAAGAAGTAATAATGGTTCCGCGTCGAATGTGTCACGCGAACCCGGTAAAACATTAGGTTGCGAGTCGAAGTGACAAGCCAACCCAAAGATAAGCGAATGGTTCCGCGTCGAATGTGTCACGCGAACCCAAAGAAAATAGTTGGTTGCGAGTCGGAAGTGACAAGCCAACCCAATAAGCAGATAATGGTTACATCGAATGTGTCACGCGAACCCGAAGAAAAGCTTGGTTGCGAGTCGAAGTGACAAGCCAACCCGATGGCGAAAGAATGGTTCCGCGTCGAATGTGTCACGCGAACCCGAAAAAACAATTTGGTTGCTAGTCGGAAGTGACAAGCCAACCAAGAAGCGAAGAATGGTTCCGTGCGAATGTGTCACGCGAACCCAAGAAAAGCAAGATTGGTTGCGAGTCGAAGTGACAAGCCAACCCGATGCTTGAAAAGAATGGTTCCGCGTCTAATGTGTCACGCGAACCCGTAAATTTGATTGGTTGCGAGTCGAAGTGACAAGCCAACCCGAGAGCGATAATGGTTCGTGCGAATGTGTCACGCGAACCAATTAAAACTTGATTGGTTGCGAGTGAAGTGACAAGCCAACCCAACCCGAAGCGATAATGGTTCCGCGTCGAATGTGTCACGCGAACCCGATGCTTTTGATTGGTTGCGAGTCGAAGTGACAAGCCAACCCGATGAATGGTTGATAATGGTTTCGTGTCGAATGTGTCACGCGAACCCAAGAAAAGCTTGATTGGTTGCGAGTCAAGAAGTGACAAGCCAACCCAAAGAATGCAGTTGATAATGGTTCCGTGCGTCGAATGTGTCACGCGAACCCATAAAATAGTTGGTTGCGTGAGTGAAGTGACAAGCCAACCCGATGCGATAATGGTTCCGCGCGAATGTGTCACGCGAACCCGAAGAAAAACTGATTGATTGCGAGTCGGAAGTGACAAGCCAACCCGATGCTTGATAATGGTCCGATCCGAATGTGTCACGCGAACCCAGTAAAACATTAGGTTGCGAGTCAGAAGTGACAAGCCAACCCAGTAAGCAGTAATGGTTCTGTGCCGAATGTGTCACGCGAACCCAGTAAAATAGTTGGTTGCGAGTCGGAAGTGACAAGCCAACCCAATAAGCAGTAATGGTTACATGCCGAATGTGTCACGCGAACCCAGTAAAACAGTTGGTTGCGAGTCAGAAGTGACAAGCCAACCCAGTAAGCAGTAATGGTTCCGTGTCGAATGTGTCACGCGAACCCAGTAAAACAGTTGGTTGCGAGTCGGAAGTGACAAGACAACCCAAGAAGCGAGAATGGTTCCGTGCGAATGTGTCACGCGAACCCGGTGAAAAGCTTGATTGGTTGCGAGTCAAGTGACAAGCCAACCCGATGCTTGATAATGGTTCCGTGCCGAATGTGTCACGCGAACCCGATTAAACTTGATTGGTTGCGAGTCGGAAGTGACAAGCCAACCTTGAAGATGCGAGAATGGTTCCGTGACGAATGTGTCACGCGAACCCGAAAAAACATTGGTTGCGAGTCGGAAGTGACAAGCCAACCCAATAAGCGAGAATGGTTTCGTGCGAATGTGTCACGCGAACCCAAGAAAAGCGAGAGGTTGCGAGTCGAAGTGACAAGCCAACCCAGAAGCGATAATGGTTCCCGTCGAATGTGTCACGCGAACCCAAGAAAAACATTGTTGGTTGCGAGTCGAAGTGACAAGCCGACGCAAAGAAGCGATAATGGTTCCTGCCCGAATGTGTCACGCAAAACCCGAAGCAAAACATGGTTGGTTGCGAGTCGAAGTGACAAGCCGACCCGATGCGATAATGGTTCCGTGCGAATGTGTCACGCGAACCGAAGAAATGATTGGTTGTGAGTCGAAAGTGACAAGCCAACCCAGTAAGCAGTAATGCATAAGTTGGCATATTATCTAATCAATCAAATATGTCTAAATTGTTATTTCCGATCAAATCTTAAGTCTATCTGGTACCGCTAACCCATTACAGGCCAAAGACCCTATCCTGGTTTAGTTTAGGTGTAGTTCCTTTACACCCAAGCTCTGATACCATAACTGTCACGCCCCAATTTTTGTTATACTATAAAATAATACCCAATAAATTAAATCTCCACATATTCCTTAGCTTATACTCGACAAGAGCTATTATCTAAAGTACAAATATTTAAAAACCATAAATATAATGGAAGTCTATGAATACATACAATTTTACTAGAGTTGCAATTAATTTATCTTTACAAAATAGTTTAATGTCATGAAGTTCATGAAATAGCTAATGCCATGAAATTATTAGCAAAACTAATTTCTTTAGGAAAATGATATTTTACTCACTTTTGGTTCGAATCTTCGTTTGGGCAGGAACGATCATGGCACTAATCCTTGCTAGGATCGATTCCGACAATGAATCTTAGAGACGACTCACGATGGCGATTTACTACGAGATCGTAAATGCGAATATGTAATATATTTACAAATGTGAAAAAGAACTGAAGTTTTTTGATTTCCGAATGAAATGAAAAATAATAGAAACAATCTATTTATAGTTTTCAAAAAGCTTCTCGTCGCATTAAAGTACGACGCAATAGAAGTAGCGCAAATCAATTTAGTCATTGAAAAGTTCTTCGCATGAATGCTATAAAAGCTGCTGCAAATCAAAAGTGCTAAAAATTTCCGCAAGATCTTTGCATAAATTAATAAGCGAGGATCTTTGCCGCAGCTTTCAAAATTGCAGATCGCATGCACCGCAACTACATAAATTAATAAGCGTCTTTGCCGCACACCGCCGCAAGTCAAAAGTCATTGAAAGGAAGCCGGCTTTGCGACAAATTCTTTGCATAAATTAATAAAGTTCTTTGTCGCATTTACCGCTACTAAAATTAGTTAAATAAGTTCTTAATTAGCAACAATATCATAATTAATATTTAAAAAAATGAAATTTTCAAAATCTCAACTATTCCATTATTTCCACCGTGATTATATTACAGAGTTATCCGTAAGTGGGGTGTCACATATTTGGCATTATCAGAGCAACATAGTTTTACTATGAAAGCAATTGAAAACATTAATTATTTAAACACACAACGAGCCTTGCACCCCGACCCTTGCTGATGCTCTTTTGGTTGTACTTATTCGCACGTCAAATCCTACAACATAACTATAGTGACCGTAGAATTGCACCCCTTCTTCCAAATGTGTAAATTGCATTCCCTCACGGGGTACTATGCTTTGATCACATTCGGGTATCCAATTTTTTGTAGAGTCTGACCATATCTCTAGGTGCTCTTGAAATGTATCATATATTGTACATATGGAGATTTTTAAGCCATATAATTTTTAAAAATATAGGAACTAAACATGCAACAATTATGTTCTAAAGAAGCAATAAATGTATACTATGTTGGCAATAAAGTTATATTACATAATTTAATAATTCGGAAAATATGAACATATTTTCCAACATCTACATTCTAACGAAGCAATAATGTTATACTATGCTGCCAATAAATTTATCACCTTTTTTTGCACTAATTAGACAAATTAGAAGAAAATCCAACAATTTTGTTCTGTCAAAGCATAAAATATATATTATGAATGCAATAATTTTTATAGAAAAAGCAGCATGGTAACAAAGACAACTAAACATAATCTACATACTTTAATCATGAAAAAAAAATCAATAATAACATGTATTAGTTGCATTTAGCCATAGTATAATTGTAACCATGAAAAAACGCTCATAAATGTCATAGCAAACAGGTAGTGTGAATTTTTAAATTTGCAACTAATTATACATTAACGATGCAAATATTTGGCATTATCAGAGCAATATAGTTTCACTATGAAAGCAATCAAAAATATTAATTATTAAAACATGTAACCAATCAATAATAATCGAAAATATGAAAGCAATCGAAAACATTACCCAAAAATCAAAATTAAATCTTAACAAATGTAATGGAAACACTAAAAAAACGATTTGCTATATAAAATATGTTCGATTTTTATGTACTCGCTGAATCCAATGGTGATGAAAATTCACCTTCACAAACATGCATATGTGCTTCTATGTTCGAGAGTTTGTACGGCTTTTAAAGTTTTTAGGTTTTTTCGACGGAGAAGAAAGGTTTTTTGTCGAAGCTTTGCGTATTTTGGATGAAAGAGAAAAAGAAGATATCAAAATTTGTCTGGAGAGAAGAAGAACGTGAATAATCGTGGTGTGGTTTGTAAAGGTGAGAGAAAATCAAAGTTTGTAGAGGTGAGAGAAAATCAAATCTTTCCCATATCAATTGTAACCGTCCATAATATCATCTAACTTTTTTTCCTAATATACCCTTAATGATTATATTTTTTTATGATAAATAGTATTAAAATTGATTTAATATCAACCACAGATTGAAAGAGACTAATGGATAGGATTTGTCCCTATGTTCTTACCTAGGGACCCTAGACTCGTATAACCCTATCCATATATAGGAATATGATCAAATGAGTCCAGGGTCCCCAGGTAAGAACGTAGGGACAATTCTGGACTGTTGATCTATTATTTAGATAGTTAAGATTTTTCCTCCTTTTTTATTTAGGCGTTTTTTTTTGACAAAATTTAGAGGGTATTGGAGTAATTTTACATAATATTAGATTTAAGCAAATATTTGTTTTAGGTAATATTCCTAATTTTTAGGAATAAACATATCTATCACATATCTATTCCCTAAAATCATTCCCCCACAACCCCACCGTCCGTAAATCTTTCTTTACAGAAATAAAAGAACCCATCTCAATAGACGGTTCTTTCTTCTTCACAATCTCAACACACGGTCCTTTCGTCTTCCCAGGATCATCTTCTCTTCATAGAAACAATCCTTACAACTGATTCTTGAGAGGTATGTGTTTTTTTTCTTTTGTTTTCGATTTACCTAGGGTTTTTGTAAATTTTATTTTAATTTATTTTTGAGATTGTGGGTTGTCTTGAAATGAATGCCGAATAAAAAAATGCCGAATCAGAGTAAAAACTTGGTTATGGTTTTTTGTTTTTTACAACAACCAAACATAAAAATTATAATCTGCAAATTTCTTCACATACTTCGCTGCCGCCGCCGCTTTTCTTTTTCTCCGGCAGAGGATTTGATGAAGTGGTGTCCCATTGATCAGCCCACGATCCACCGTTCATTTCTTATTCTGATTTTCTGCTGGTTAAAAACTTGGTTATGGTATTTTGGTAGAGACCCTAATTTGAATGCAGTTTCATTCTCCGAAGGACTCTTTGTGTGTTGTGCTCTCTTAATTTATTTTTTCTTCTAAGTTAGTTATCTATGGGTGAAAAATTGATAAGTAGTTTTTGAGTGTTAATGAAATATATTGAAGATCTTTGAATGCAATTTGACTGTGGATTTATGCTTTAGATGTGATGAGTCCTCTTAATGGCTACGAAGTTAGGATTGCTTACTTATAGATAATTCATGCTTTTATAACACATTGTTTTTGCTTTCATAGTATATAGTTCATGTGTTTGCTTATTTTGAATAGTATTGCTTCAGTGGTTCTGTTTTTATGCTTCAGTAGTTATAACTTGTTTAGTGTTGTTTTGGTGTATAACTTGCTTTTGATAGTTTTGGAATAGTTATTGCTTCAGTAGTACTATTTTTGCTTCGATAGTTCATCATTGTTGCTTGTCGTACAAAAGAGTTGTTTTTAATTGTTCATGTTTCGTGCTTTTAATGGTTCCACAATTGATCATGTTTTGATAATATTTGCAAACTGCCACAATCAGAATAATTTGCATTATCACATTGTAAAAATCTGAAATTAGATTTTGGATTCTATCATAATGGAAAAATTATGCATGATCTGGATGTCTGCTGTGTATAAAATGTGTAGGTCCCAAGGGGTGTGAGTGTAAGATTTAGAAGGGGGGGTTGAATAAACCTTACCAACTTTTCAATTTAGTCCTTTTAAAATGATCAGAGTTAATACTTCACATCTGTGTCCTTGATGGACAGCTAAGTTAGTTAATCAAACAGAGTTAGTCACTCAACGACTGACCGATTTGTTGATAGAATAACTCACTTTTTTGACTAAAGACTTAACTCGACTGTGAATTGTTTTCAGCGGAAGACTTAACACCCTTGAATTTGGTTAAGTTTGTTTTAATACTTGTTTTTAGCACTCAGTTGATTATCAATTGGATAGCAGATATAAAAATAAGATGCAGAAATTAAAGTGCTGAAATATAAATGACACAATAAGTTTTTATAGAGGTTCGAAGATGGGGTAATTATTCTACTCCTCTCTTCTCCAACTCCTGGAGGAATCCACTAAGTATTAATCAATATACAGAGTGGTTAACAGTCCAGATACTGTTAGATAAATGTTTTTATCAAGATTTTGATGATTATGTTTAAATGAGTTTTTAATACCAAAACTATGTTTATAAATGTTGTCCAAATACTCCTAAATGATTTAAAATATTTTTACTAATTTTTGGAGTATTTATTAGTATTTATTATTCGATAAAAATGGACAACACTTTTGTTGGTTTTGTTTAAATTGGTTTTTACACCAAAACAATGTTTATAAATGTTGTCCAAATACTCCCAAGTGATTTAAAATGTTTTTACTAATTTTTTTGGAGTATTTCTTGAAGTTTATCTTTGATAAAAATCGGACAACATTTCAAATTGGAGGTCGACCGGTCGCACAAGAGGTCAACCGGTACCTGAAGAGTTGAAAAAATGAAACAGAACGAAATAGAAATAAATTCTGTGAAAAAAAAGAAGGAGGGGGACCGGTCAAGGGTGAGGTCGACCGGTCGCACCCCCCCGTCGACCGGTCGACCCCCCTGACGACATGTACCTGGATCGCACTAATTTTTTCAAACGGTCGAAATCTTCAATAGGGCAACCGGTCGCCCTATGATATTTTGTGACAACAAAGTTATGCTGTTTGAAATTCTTGACAGCAAGATTTACTTTTGGTTTTTGTACAATATTTCTACATCTTGTGATCTTCTTTTTGTAGACAAAAGTGAAGATAAAAGAGCCTATGTTGGGAGCCTATGTTGTTGAAGACTTCCCTATAAATAGAGGATGAATTGAAGACACAAGAACAACACATACAAGCAAAATACACAACAAGAAATCTGCAAATTGTTCAAGCTTTCATTTTTACATTCTTGTTGTAATAGCCTAAGTACTTTCATTTGCACATCTTTGAGGTCCAGGCTTTTTGATTCTTGATTACACTTGCATTCAATCTTTGTATTGGTTTCATAGAGTTGTAATCTTGAATTTTTTCCGTCATTCGACACAAGATATCCTTGTGAGTATTCTTGTGGTAAGAATACACTTGGGTGATCTAGGTGATAGGTGTTTGAAGAGTGTGGTACTCTTCAAAGGTGGTGAAGGAAGATTGTGGTAATCTCCTTGAAGGTGTTGTAAGAGGATTGTGGTGATCCTCAAGGTGTTGTATTAATTGTGGTAATTAATAAA
This sequence comes from Rehmannia glutinosa, assembly GCA_016081115.2. Classification (NCBI taxonomy): domain Eukaryota; kingdom Viridiplantae; phylum Streptophyta; class Magnoliopsida; order Lamiales; family Orobanchaceae; genus Rehmannia; species Rehmannia glutinosa. The sequence continues at coordinate 135,113 of JABTTQ020003164.1, forward strand.
ATCTTTTTTTCTTTTTGAAATCCATCCCGAAGATACTGGGGTGGTAGAGGATTAGGCCCTAGGTGGATTGAACCTCTTTAAATCAACGAGTGTTGTTTAATTTCCGCATTTACATTCTTGTCATTTACTTGTTGATTCGAAAAAGAGGGTGATTTGCAAAAAATTGGGATAATCTATTCACCCCCCTCTAGATTATCGTAGCCACTTGGACTAACAAGTGGTATCAAATCCAAACTCTTTGGCTAGCTCGTTCCGAGTAAAGAGGAAAGATCCATGGCTACGAATGAAGCTTATCTCACCACCGACGCCTCCAACCAACAAGCCACCACTATTCGACGCCAACAACTACGCATTTTGGAAAGACCGCATGGAGTGCTTTCTACAAGGGTGCGGATTTGATATTTGGAATGTGGTCATTGAAGGAGTTGCTCAACCAATAACAAAATTGGAGGATGGTACCACAACTCCCAAGCCGTTCAAGGAATATGATGAAAATGACAAGAAGGCTTTTTCTTTAAACGGTAAGGCCTTAAACATTTTACATTGCTCTCTTACCGCCACCGAATATAATCGCATAAGAGGCATACGGTCGGCACATGAAGTTTGGGAAAAATTAGAAACCATCTATGAGGGCACAAAGAAAGTGAAGCAAGCAAGAAAAATAATGCTTGTGAAAGACTCTGAAAATTTCAATATGCATGATGGTGAAAGCATATCAAAAATGGTGGAAAGGCTTGACAACATTGTCAATCCTCTTGTGGCTCTTGGAAAGGTCATCTCCGAAGAAGATAAGGTGACCAAAGTCTTAAATGCCCTTCCTGGCTCATGGTCCAAAAAGGTGACGGCAATCACGGAAGCTCAAAATCTTGAGACACTCAAGTTTGATGAGCTCATTGGGAACCTCCTTATTTATGAAGTATATCTCAAGGAGAGGAAAAATTCTCAACCATCCACCTCTAAACCGGGTACGCAAAATATTATTAAAGGCTTAGCATCTTCTTCTAATAATGTTTATTATGCTAGTGATGAGGATGATGAAGAAACTGCGACTCTTGTTAGAAAATTTGCAAAATTTATAAACAAAAATAAATCAAGAAAGCCAAGAGACAATTCTTGTTTCAAATGCAGAAAATCCGGGCACTACATAACCGATTGCCCAAAATTAGCGGAAGAGGAACAAAAGATGAAAAAACCTTTTCCGAAAAAGAAGGCGTTAAATGCGGACGTCAAAACTTGGGATGAATTACTTGAAACAACCAACGAGGAAGGAGAATCCGAACATGGTCTTATGGCCATAGACGATGAAAATACCGAGGTACACTCTAATGCTTCATCTTCTTCCCTAGTTGATGAATTACAATGTGATTTTGATGAATTGCAAAATGAGTTTCAAAATTTGATTGTTAAATACAAGAATTTGAAAAAGGAGCATAAAGGCTTAAACTAGAAAAAGATAAATTATTTACATCTTATGACTCTCTTAATAAGGCTCATGCTATTACTCTTACTATGGTCCGTACTCTTGAAACCGAAAAACAAACGCTCACAAATGATATTGAAAATTTGAAAAAGGATGTGCATCGATTCAATTTAAGTACGGATAAAGTCACAAAAATTTTAGATGTACAAAGAGGTGAGCATTCTAAATTAGGACTTGGTTACAAACCTTTTCAAAATGCTTTTAAGAAAAAAGACCAAGGTCCAACCTTTGTACGTGCTAGTAGTCCTCGTATTATTACTTGTTTTTATTGTGGTAAGAATGGACACTATGCTAGCAATTGTAAATTGAAGAATAATTTTAGCTATTATTGGAGACCTAAAGGTCTCAAGGCTAACCCCCATGGACCCCAAAATTATAGGGTACCTAAAAAATAATTCCTTTGTAGGTTATAGGGGCTATAACAACAATGGAAGATTCAAAATGGCTCATGGACAACGGATGTTCAAGCCATATGACCGGAAAGAGAGAACCTTTTACCAACATCAAGCTCCAAGAAGAGGGTATGGTCATGTTCGGCAATGGCAAAGGAAGAATTCTTGAAAATGGAGAAATTGGTAACTCTTCTTTCTCTCTTAGTAATGTTCTTTTAGTAGAAGGGCTTAAGTTCATTTGATAAGTGTTAGCCAACTTTGTGATTCAAATTATAACGTTGTTTTTAATAAAGAACAATGTCTTATTCCAAAAATGATAAAATTATTTGTGAAGCAATTAGAAAAGGCAATCTTTACAAAATTTGTACAAGTGATTTGGTTAGTCAAAATGTTTCTTGTCTTGTCGCCAATAATGATTTAACTAGTTTATGGCATAGGCGACTTGGACATGTTGGATACAAAAATTTGCAAACTATTTACAAAAACCAACATGTAAAAGGACTACCCAAATTGAATTTTGAAAATCTTGGCTTATGTGACACTTGTCAAAATAACAAATTAGTTAAGAGTAGTTTTAAGCCCAAAAATGAAATTTCCACTACCAAACCTCTACAAATGCTTCATCTTGATTTGTATGGGGATATTGGTACGACAAGTCTAAGTGGAAAACATTACACTTTTGTTATAGTTGATGATTTTTCTATATATACTTGGGCTCTATTTCTTACAAATAAAAGCTATGCCGTTAATGAATTTGTTAAGTTGTGTAGACTTATTGAAAATGAAAAGGAAGATACTATTAAGTCTATTCGAAGTGATCGAGGTGGAGAATTTGACGGCGAAACCAAGGGATATAGTCATAATTTTTCGGCTCCAAGGACACCTCAACAAAATGGAGTAGCCGAAAGGAAGAATCGGACACTTCAAGAAATGAGTCGGTCCATGCTCAATGAATTTTCACTTCCAAAATATTTTTGGGCCAAGCCGTAAGATCGCTTGCTATGTCATTAATCGAGTTTATATTCATCCTAAAATGAATAAAACTCCATATGAGCTTTGGAAAGGAAGAACTCCAAATATTAGTTATTTCAAAATATTTGGATGTAAATGTTTTTTTTTGAATACTAAGGATCAATTAGACAAACTTGATCCTAAGGCCGATGAAGGAATATTTATGGGGTATTCAACCAAGAGCAAAGCATATCGGGTTTACAATAAGACTAGTGGGGTTGTTGAAGAATCCATCCATGTCAAATTCAATGAAGCTTCGGGTGTTGAAAAGATACCCAATGATGAAAGTGATGAAGAGGATATTGTTGAACCCATTGTTCAAGATGAAACTCAAAATGATCAACCTTCAAGCTCAAATATTCTTCAAGAAGATAAAGGTGATACTTCGAATCTTCCCGTAGCATTGAAATTTAAGGGAGATCACCCAAAAGATCTTATTATTGGTGATCCCCTTGATAAAGTAATGACTCGAGGAAAATTTGCCGAGAAAGCTCTTATATCTCAAAAAGAGCCTAAAAATGCTAAGGAAGCCATTGGAGATGAGGATTGGTTTTTAGAAATGTAAGAGGAGTTGAATCAATTTGAAAGGAATGATGTATGGGAATTAGTACATTGTCCTCCATCTCAAACCATTATTGGTACAAAATGGGTATTTCGGAACAAGCTCGATGACCAAGGCAATATTGTTCGAAACAAAGTAAGGTTAGTAGCTCAAGGTTATTGTCCAGAAGAAGGTATTGATAATGATGAAACATTTGCACCCGTAGCACGTTTAGAAGCTATTCGTATTTTACTTGCCTATTCTTGTTTTAAAAATTTCAAGCTTTACCAAATGGATGTAAAATCCGCATTTTTAAATGGTATTATTCAAGAAGAAGTCTATGTAAAACAACCTCCGGGGTTTGAAATTTTTTTTAGGCCTAATGATGTTTATAGACTTAAAAAGGCCTTGTATGGTTTGAAACAAGCACCCCGTGCATGGTATGATAGACTTAGCTCTTTTCTTTTGCAAAATGGTTTTACAAGAGGTAAAGTTGATACTACTCTCTTTGTTTTTGAAAAAGGGCAAGATTGCTTATTAGTGCAAATTTATGTTGATGATATTATTTTTGGTGCTACTAATGAATCCTTGTGCAAGAAATTTTCTAAGTTAATGCAAGGTGAATTTGAAATGAGCATGATGGGGGAGCTCAACTTCTTCCTTGGACTTCAAATTAAGCAATGCCAAGAAGGAATTTATATTTCTCAATCAAAATATACAAAGGAGCTTTTGAAGAAGTTTGGCATTGAAGAAGGAAGAACCGTCTCTACCCCAATGGCAACAAACGTCAAGATTGACAAAGATGAAAAAGGCAAGTCGGTTGATGAATCCAAATATCGAGGTATGATTGGTAGTTTACTTTATTTAACCGCAAGTAGATCGGATATTCTTCATGCCGTATGCCTATGTGCTCGTTTTCAAAGCAATCCCAAAGAATCTCATATGAGTGCCGGTAAAAGGATTTTTCGATATTTGAAAGGAACTATTCAATATGGTTTATTCTATCCAAAGAATGAAAATTTTTCTCTTAAAGGTTATAGTGATTCGGATTATGCGGGAAATATAGGTGATCGGAAAAGTACTTCCAGATCATGTCAATTTCTAGGTGATTGCCTAGTTTCTTGGTTTTCAAAGAAACAAAATTGTGTTTCACTTTCAACGGCCGAAGCCGAATATATTTCCGCGGCATTTTGTTGTACACAACTTCTTTGGATGAAACAAACCTTAGCGGATTATAAATGTTCTTTTGAAAGTGTTCCTATCTTTTGTGATAATATATCCGCTATAAACATTGCTCAAAACCCGATTCATCATAACCGTACTAAACATAATGAGATTCAACATCATTTTCTAAGGGATTGTATTTCAAAACGAAAAATTGAGATATCTTTTGTAACATCTCAAGATCAATTAGCGGACATTTTTACAAAATCGCTATCTTCCGAGACTTTTGCGTCAATACGAGCTCGGTTAGGCATAATGCATATTGAATAAGGTCTATGATTGCATTTTGCATGCTTTTAAAACTTAGGGGCGAAAAATCGGATTTTAGTTAAAAACTCGGATTTTGGAAAAACAGAAAGAACACTGGGCTGGTTGGGGAAGGCCGACGGTCGCCCATGACGCCGTCGGCCGCCCACCTCCCCAACCGGTCGCCCCTCACCATTTTATGGTTTAAATTGTTTCTGTTTTCAGTTTCAGCCATTTTGGCTCATTTTGTCTATTTTTCGTCCCCTACGCACTTTTCACACAAATTTCACTTCAAATTTGTTTTATTGCATATATTTTATATTTTGGACTTCATGAGGCTCGATTATCATCATCATTGTTCATCTTTACCGAAGATGGTAAGAATTTCTCTTTTTAATCTCAATTGGGTTGAACCCTTGAGAATGTGCTTGTATCTTGATATCTTGTTGAAATTCTTGTATTAATATGTTGTTTATGATGATTGATGATGTATGAATATTGTTGTATTGCAATTGGTGATGAATTTTTTTGGCTTAAACGAATCACAAAGGCGTTATATTTCTCTTGTTTTATTCGACGCACGCCACGTGTTCGACAATATGTTTCAATGAAAAATTCATCATCTACATGATTCTCTTGATTGGAAAAGTCTTATAAATTTATAGAGATCATGTTTTATCAATCAAATGAGCTTTTACAAATCAAATGAGCAATTTTTTCCTTTTTCTTCGGAATTTAAGCTTAAATGCTCAATATGGTCGATAAATCTATAAAATTGCGCACTTTGATATAATTGTATGATGTTTTTATCGTGCTAACATTATTTTTGATGATTCCAAAGGGGGAGAAACAAGAAAAACACTCATAAGCTCAAAGAAGCGTAAATAAGCTCCCAAGAAAAGCTTTTAGCTAAAAGCTCTTAAAAGCCAAAAGCTTTGGATTATACTTGGTCCATGTGATGTATTATGGACTTTTATACTTGACTAATGATGCTTTTGTGAAAGGGGGAGCTTATAAGCTCATGATATTCAAGCTTAAGTTGTAAAAGCTAAGCTTTAAGCTTTTAGTTGTTGCTTGTATACTTGTTCTTGATATGCATATTGATAGGGGGAGCCTGTGCGAAAATGATTTTGAAAAATCTTTGCTTCTATCCTTGTGTGTTTGTACTTATGATGAATCTTTCTTAAAATGGATTGATGTTTTAGACCGGAAAATTTGTTTTCTTTTAAAATCAACTTCCTAAAATTGTTTTGGTTTGTAATCATCAAAAAGGGGGAGTTTGTTAGATAAATGTTTTTATCAAGATTTTGATGATTATGTTTAAATGAGTTTTTAATACCAAAACTATGTTTATAAATGTTGTCCAAATACTCCTAAATGATTTAAAATGTTTTTACTAATTTTTGGAGTATTTCTTAGTATTTATTATTCGATAAAAATGGACAACACTTTTGTTGGTTTTGTTTAAAATGATTTTTACACCAAAACAATGTTTATAAATGTTGTCCAAATACTCCCAAGTGATTTAAAATGTTTTTACTAATTTTTTTTGGAGTATTTCTTGAAGTTTATTTTTGATAAAAATCGGACAACATTTCAAATTGGAGGTTGACCGGTCGCACAAGAGGTCGACCGGTACCTGAAGAGTTGAAAAAATGAAACAGAACGAAACAGAAATAAATTTTATGAAAAAAAAGAAGGAGGGGGACCGGTCAAGGGTGAGGTCGACCGATCGCACCCTAGGGCGACCGGTCGCACCCCCCCGTCGACCTCAGCTCTCTTGCCATCCTTAACAATTGGAGCAGCTGTTTTGGGCACAACTGTCTCCTCTTGGTCTTTTCTTCTCAGCTCAAATTCGTAGGCTTTGAGATCTGAGAATAGTTTATGGTTGGATGTCTTTGATAGGTCCATGGAATGTCTCATGGCCAAGACTTTCATATCCCACTCAGTTGGGAGACTTCTTAGAATCTTAATACACATTTCCTTTGTGTATATTCCTTTCCAAGTGCATAGTTCATTGGTAATTTTACGTGAACCGAGCATCCAGCTGATCCAAGGTTTCTCCTGCAAGCATCTTAAAATTTTCAAATTTTTGTACAACAACAGATAGTTTATTTTCTTTGATTTGCTCTGAGCCTTCGCAAATCAAGGTTAGCTTATTTTTCCATTTTGCATGATTTGACTTTGTTGAACATGGCTTTCTCCAAAGTTTTGTATAGAATGTCCTTGGCCACATTGTCCAAGTTATATCTTTTCCTGTCGTCATTTGTCCATTCAGCTCTTGGTTTTTCAACCATAGCTGGTCTGGGAGCAGCATCCTCTCTTCCTTCAGCTGCAGCTCTCCTAGCAGCTGTGTTCACTTTTAAGATTTGGAGTGGCCCATCTTCTATCACTATCCACATCTCATCGCGTAATGCTGATAGATGAGCATGCATACGAATTTTCCAATCATCAAATTCTTCAATTGTGAACATAGGGTTGCGTGTCAAATTTGCTTCCATGATAATAACTTTTGCTGGTAAAAAGAGTTTTGAAAGATCAAGTACTAAAACGGACTTTGAAAAATTTGGAGATCTAGTTCAGTAACCAGTGCGGAAGGCTCAATGAACCAACCGCTCTGATACCACTTGTAGGTCCCAAGGGGTGTGAGTGTAAGGTTTAGAAGGGGGGTTGAATAAACCTTACCAACTTTTCGATTTAGTCCTTTTAAAATGATCGAGTTAATACTTCACAATTTGTGTCCTTGATGGACAATGACTAAGTTATTTAATGTCACCAGAGTTAGTCACTCTTGCACTGATCGAGCTATTGATAGAATAACTCAACTATTTTGACTAAAGACTTAACTCGATTGTGAATTGTTTTCAGCGGACGACTTAACACCCTTGAATTTGGTTAAGTTTGTTTTAATACTTGTTTTTAGCACTCAGTTGATTATCAATTGGATAGCAAATTTATCAAAGATATGATGCAAAAATTAAAGTCTTTGAAATGTAAATGACACAATAAGTTTTATAGAGGTTCGAAGATGGGGTAATTCTTCTACTCTTCTCATCTCCAACTCCCGGAGGAATCCACTAAGTATTGATCAATATACAGAGTGGTTAATGTACCCGATACAAGTCTTGATCACACGGTGACTTGATCCTTTGGGACTCGGTCTGGAGATGCCTTGGTCACACACGGTGGCTTCTCGACGACTCGCTTCTTCTTCACAGGCACTGCCTTGCTACTCTGACCCACTTGCTCAAGCTTCTTGGATTTGATCACGAAGCCCTCCAAAAACTTGAGACTCGGTTCGACCTTGAACCTTCCTACAATCCTCCGTGGAATGTAGACCCCTTGATTCTTCAAATGGTTCCTCTTCAACCGATAGAAGTTGTCTTTCCTTCACAGTGAGTGTTGGATTGATTTCCTTCGTAATATAGGCTTGAGGATTAATCTTGAATGACTTGATAATATTTTTGGTTATAGTTCAAATGTTTGCTTGAATGTTTTTGGTTCAGGTAACCTTCTCTCGGAGTGATTCCTCAGCCTTTTATAGTGATCTTTCAAAAATCTGCCCATTGAAGAGATAGACTTATTTTTGAAAGTCACTTGTGGTCGTTGGCTTGTCTTGTTGCGATCCTTGTAATTGCCATTTCCTCGTATAAATGATTCTTGACTTTTCGGTGTTCGACACAGTGCGATGCTTCCCATTGGTTTATTCCTTTTGCACGCTTCGAACCGAGCAATTCAAGAAAGACAAGATGGAGGTATTACTTGTTTAAATAATTCTCTTGATTTACGGCAACGGATCTCTTTGATTATCTCGACTTGACCGCATTTTCTTAACATCCCTAGGTGACTTGAGCGCCTTCCAATCATTGGATGACTCTTGTCACACTTCAACTTGAGACATGGCTATCTTGAGTTGACTTGACTGATACATTACTCAGTTGCATCTCAACTGCACCTCCAGTCGAGTTCCTGTCTTCTCTTCTTTGCCACACTCACCGCTTTGCAACTGAGTCTTTCTTCTTATCTCCAGTTGTCTTTTTGCATATTCAGGCATAGCTGACTTGACTCAGCTCGACCAACCCTATCTATTACAATGCAATTTATAACAAAAATGTGGTGCCAACTTTCTATTCTAGGTTTTACATGGCATTCATCAAAATCTACAAAATAATTTCCCAACAATTTCCCCTTTTTTGATGATGCCAAAACTTAAAACATTCATACAATAAAGTAACAGCAAAGATACATACAGTCAATGCAGAATCACAGAATGTATGCGTAGAATCAATCTTTTATTGAACATAACATTCTTGTTCTTTACATAGCTGTTTACAAAGTGTATCAGAGCTTGAACCTCAAAAAAAATGTATCGGAGCTTAAATGGAGCTTAAACTAACCATGTTGTTCTATATCTACACAAGTATAGAAATTGTACAATTTTATTCGATGCACAGAAGACTTACATAGAATGTATTTACATAGTAAAATACATGAAGGGGTGGACAACAACACTTCATCTCCTTCGCTGCCTCCTTCTTTCATCTCCTTCAGCTCTGTCATCTTCTGACCTCTTTCTCTTCTTCTCATCTTCAGTTGCCTTCTTTTTCTCATACGCCTTCCGGGCAGCTTCATCTCTTCTCAGTCTTTCTTGTCTTTCCTACCATAGCTGAGTTTATCTCTTATTTTCCTCTTCAATTCTCTTCACATACTCAACATTATTCTTAGCCACTTGTAGGTTGGCTATTTCGTCAAATCCAGCCCAATAGATCCCTCATTTCTTGCCTGAATCTATGTACTCAATGTTTTTGGGTAGAGATCTAGGTCTGAAACCTCTTCCTCCACCACTGGTTCTTCCTCTGCCTCTGGGTGTGTATTGTACTGGGGCCTTCTTTTTCCCAGCTGAGTGACTAGCAGAGTGACCAGCAGAGTGACTGCCAATAGTTTGCTGCCTGTTAGCTTCTTCACATAGTTTGAGACCTTTTTCCTAGTACAAATTCCAGGCTTGAGCCATGGACATGTTTGCCAAGTAACCTTCAGATGCGAGCGTCTTGAATTCTGTTAAGTTGGTATTTTACCAACTTATTTGAGTATTAGATTAGAATTTGGTTTTATTTTGGGTGTTTTTAGAGTCGCTAGAGTCCAATTTATTTCAATTAGAGTTGATTTAGAGTCAATCTGATTTGGTAGCCGAGAAATGAAGAAAACAATGAAAAATAGCTTGAACAAAGAAGAAATCATGTATAAAGAAGGAAAAATCGCATTTTGCCAGGGACGGGCGGGCAGTCAGCTGCCTCGAGGCGCCAGCGCCCGCGATGGGAGTGCGGTATGGACGAAGGCATGGGCGCTGCCGCCAACGCCCGCGCCGCAGTTGCGATGTCCGAGCGGAAAACATTCTTACATGATGGCGGGCGCCGCAGCGCCCGTGCGATAAATGGCGAGAGAGTTGAGGGGCCAGCAGGCCCGTGCGATAAATGGTGCGAGATTAGTGGGCGCCACAGCGCCCGGGGGCGGAAATACCTATGCTTACCTACTCCCTTTCTTGGATTTTTGTGGCATATAAATACTAGCCTTGGGGCTTGAAATTAGGGATCTTGGAACCCTTGGGAAGAGAATAAAAACAACTACAAGACAAGGAAGAAGGATTTGAGCATCTTGAGAAGAATTTGGAGAAGAAGATTGGAGGCTTCTATAATCTAGAAATAGAGAAGATCCCTCTACTCTTGTTCTTATTTTGTTGCTTTTCTTCATATCTTGTAAGATGTATTATTGTATTTTCATGGATTCATTTTCTTTAATCATGAGCTAAACTCTATAATTCTAGAGGAATGATGTAATCTAGGTTTGAACTGATGTTTTGAGATTGTGGTTTGTCAATCTAGATCTATCAATTTATTTGTGCTATTTGGATCTATTACTTCTAAATTACTTGATCAATAATTTAGATTGTTTGGTGTATTTGATTTGACACTTGAGAAAGGTAATTGAATACATGACCTTGGAATAGCATAACCTAGGATTTCATATAATTGAGAGATTTGTGAATCCTTTGAAGTCTTTTATCAAGATTCATAGTTTTTATTGAGATTTTAATTGGTGATTTTTATAGAGATATTGATTTCCCAATTGAATCTAAAATCATTTAGACTTGAGAAAGGGAATGATTATTGTAGAAATCTTGACTTATAAATTGGTAGTTGATGATTGATAAACCATATTGACAACATAAGGGATAACTAGATTCATCATACCTCTAGAATTCATTTAATCATTTGGATAAACTCATTAATATTTTCATATTCTTGATTTATTTTTAGTATTTTTAGTATAATCACTCCATTATATATTGAATTTCTAAATAAAGTTAGACTACTATATTATAGTACTTAGCAATAATTCGATAATTATTCCCTGTGGATTCGACAACCTTACTACTTTATATTAAAACTTGACACCGTAGACTTGCGGTTAGAAAATTATCTAACAAGTTTTAGTCGAGTCGAGTAGTTTGTTGAACTATAGAACTACATGACTAAGTAGATTTGTTGATCACGAGTTGAACTGTCACGAAAGGGTTGGTAATATTTCACGGCGTCACGAGCTTCCCTTGACAAATATAATGGAGGTGGAGTTGTTTGATGTATGGGGTATTGACTTTATGGGGCCATTTCCCGCGTCCTATGGAAATTTATACATTTTTCTTGCGGTTGATTACGTCTCCAAGTGGGTTGAGGCGATTGCTACACCAATGAATGATGCTAAGGTAGTACTCAAGTTCTTGCACAAGCATATTTTCACCCGGTTTGGTACTCCTCGAGCTATTGTAAGTGATGAAGGTACGCATTTTTGTAATAAATTATTTAATAACCTTCTTGCTAAATTTGGTGTGCTTCATAAGATTGCGCTTGTTTACCATCCTCAATCTAATGGTCAAGCCGAAATTTCCAATCGTGAAGTGAAACAAATTCTTGAAAAAACGGTGAGTTTTAATCGAAAGGATTGGGCACAAAAGCTCAATGATGCTTTGTGGGCTTATCGCACGACTTATAAAACACCCATTGGTATGTCACCATATCGATTGGTGTTTGGTAAAGCATGCCATTTGCCGGTTGAACTCGAGCATCGAGCTTATTGGGCAATTAAGAAATTAAATTTTAACTTGAAAGAGGCCGGTGAAAACCGATTACTTCAATTAAACGAAATGGAAGAATTTCGCCAAGAATCATATGAAAATGCCAAAATGTATAAAGAAAAAACGAAAAAATGGCATGATCAAATGATTCTGCGACGTGAATTCTTACCCGACCAACAGGTGTTATTGTTCAATTCTCGATTGAAACTCTTTCCAGGTAAACTCAAATCACGATGGTCCGAACCATTTGTGGTTGAACGTGTATTTCCTTATGGTGCAGTCGAGTTGAGAGGAAACGATGGGAATTCGTTCCAAGTAAACGGACAACGATTGAAACATTATTTTGGGAACGAAGCAAGGAAGGTTTTAAATCTTCCACTTGGTGATGAAATTTCTTGAGTCCGAATAGTTGAGTCCGGCTAACGACTATAAATTTAGCTCTTCTTGGGAGGCAACCCAAGTGATTTTCGTGTGATCGAATTTTTGTGTGATTTTATTTTCTTTTAGTTTGGTGTGTATTTATTTGAATTTTGGTGTGATTTTTGTGTGAATTAATTTGTGTGTGATTTTAAATTTTTGATTAAATTGAAATTTTTAATTAAAAAAAAAATTTGGAAAATACGGAAGCGTATTTCACTGGCCGGGCGCCGCAAATAAAGAAAAATGGTCATGTGGTGCCTGCACTGATCGATCGATTACTAGGCAAATTAAAAGGTTGTTTCAGCCTTATTTTCTTTACAAACAAAACACACACACACGCCTATCTTACTTTCTTCTCCAAAAATCCCACCTAGCATTCACTTATACACCATTCAAGTGGGCAATTGAGCAACTTAATCATCAAATTCATCTTCTTCATCAATTGGGTAAGTGAGCTTCAATTATACACCAATTTTCTTCAAATTTTCAAGCTTAGGTTAAAAATGTGGGAATTTTCAATATCATTATAATTTCGAATTTCTTGATAAATTCTTGATAAATTGTGATGATATATGATTATATTGTGCTTGAATTGGTTGGTGTTGAAAAATCGGCATGAATTGAATTTCAAATTTGGTGTTCATCTCTTCTTTGCATATATGCCTACAAGGTGTTTGTTAAAATGCCTCAATGAAAAATATTACACCAAGGCATTTGATTCTTATCATCATTGTGTACTAAAGGTTATTTGATCATGAATTGATGACAAGGATGCATAATTCTTGAGTTGTTGCCAAATTCCTAACCCCTAACTCGTATTGTGCGTTCTATGTGTATTTTGCTTGTGTTATTTTTCAGGTGATTTCCAGATCAATTACAATGCCAAGAACAAAGAATGCAAGCAAGGGCAAAAGCGTGGCAAGTACTTCCGAGGAGAATGTTGAAGATCGTTTTCTTCACTTGGACGCACAACAGTTGTATTATGACACATTATGCTCGAAGAGTATGACGGCGGAACGGGGATTACAACCGGGTCCGAATGATGGTGAGCTTGCACAAATGATACATCAGAAGCAATGGAAAAAACTTTGTGCACAACCTAGACAATTCGCACCGAATATAGTCCGAGAGTTTTATGCGAATGCGAAGACCAAAAATGGCTATAACTCAGAGGTTTTCATACGTGGAGTAAACAAGGTATACACTCATACAACAATGATAAGAGAATATTATGGACTCCCGGAGGTGGATCACTCACCGTATGTCGAATTTATCTCGCAACCACCGAGTATGGAGGAGATTTGTAATACCTTATGTCGGCCTGGAACTGTGGTACGTCATATAAAAGTTGTGGGAGGTGCTACTGCTTTTCCGCACACGAGTCTTAGTCGATATGGGCGGTGTTAAGTGGGATAGCTCCGAGCCGTTGGAAAATCCTAAGGGACCTATAGATTCGGCTACTATTGCTTCTTATGACGAGTGGGCAGACGGTGTGCCTAATCCGAAGGGTGCGGGATATATTCTTGATCCCGAATTTGCTCTACCAGCTATTGAGCCTGATACTCATGCCCAACCACAGAATATCGACGCTCCATCCAGTTCAGCGGCAAGACGTTCTCGTTCTAGACGCTCACATCACGATAACAACCCTTCAGACGCACTAGTTCGTGAAGTACGAGAATTGAGAAGGGCTTTTGTAGCTGAGCAACGCCACTGAGCGGCACGAGAAGAATATGAGAATGAGCACAACCGAGTACTTCCCAGATATATAGCCAGACACACCCGCAATTCTAGTTCCCAATACCACCACCACCGGGTCCTATTGCTCATTTTTCACCACACGACTCCGATGAGGAGTCCAGGCACTCCGCCATCGGAAAGTTTTCTCACTCTCCATTGAGGACAATGTTCAATTTAAGTTTGGGGGGTGTAATCTGTATTTGTGTCTATTTGTGTCTTTTGAGTCGTATCAAAGTCGTGTCAAAAAAAAATCGAGTTGAGTCGAGTCGGGTAGTTTGTTGAACTATAGAACTACATGACTAAGTAGATTTGTTGATCACGAGTTGAACTGTCACGAAAGCATGCTTTTAAGTGGTGATCTATATTTTGCTTCATTGATTTCATATTCATGCATAATTCTGTTAACTTATTTGAAAATGATTAATGAAGTCGAGTGTTGCTTGAGATTTTATTGAGATTTTAATTGGTGATTTTTATAGAGATATTGATTTCCCAATTGAATCTAAAATCATTTAGCACTTGAGAAAGGCAATGATTATTGTAGAAATCTTGACTTATAAATAGGTAATTGATGATTGATAAACCATATTGACAACATAATGGATAACTAGATTCATCATACCTCTAGAATTCATTTAATCATTTGGATAAACTCATTAATATTTTCATATTCTTGGTTTATTTTTAGTATTTTTAGTATAATCACTACATTATATATTGAATTTCTAAATAAAGTTAGACTACTATATTATAGTACTTAGCAATAATTCGATAATTATTCCCTGTGGATTCGACAACCTTACTACTCTATATTAAAACTTGACACCGTAGACTTGTGGTTAGAAAATTATCTAACAAATTCATCAACAGATCTTGGCTCTTGCCCGCATCCGAAATGGCATAGGTGTCTCGCCTCGTTGGAATGCCTCCATGTTGTTTCGAATATCCATAACTCGGGCATTCATCTTTCCTTCCACTTCCTTCATCCTCGCTTCAATCGTGCATTTCTCTTTTCAGCCATAGGTACTGCAGAGTGTTGGAGTGGCGAGTCATCGGGAGTTTCTTCGATGATATCGGCTATGACAAGACCTTGTTGGGGGTTTTAGCAATCATCAAGGTCACATCTTTCGAACCTTCCCCTCAACAGATTTTCCTTTCTTCTCTCTTGTTACTTCTCAACTGTCTTTTCCTTCACAACCGTTTCCTTCCTTCTCGCCCGGATCCCTTCAACCGCTTTAGGTATTCCTCTTCCCCTTTTTGGCATCATCAAAGGAGAGAGGAACTCGGAAACAAGCTAGCAAGCAAGAAGTCTAGTATCTTTGATAGTTGAGTTCTCGTCAATCTGCGGAGTATCTTTTGCACCGAACTCGAGCGGGTGGCGTTGGATTCAGCTGCTACCAACTTCATCTCAACCATGAGAAGACTGAATTTTCGATCCATGTTCTCTTCCACACGCAGGAGCTCGTTCTTATTATGTTAACGCAACAGTTGTATCTCTGTGGTGTGATATTCATGCATTTGTTCGATGTGCTCTTGCAATTCTGTCTTTGCATTAGCATTCTCCGCTCGCCAGACTAGAAACTTGTTGAACAATGTCCTGAAATATCGAGCTTGTTCCACGCGCATTGTCTGCTGCTGTTGCCACCATTCTCGGATCCCGACTATTATGCCTCTCAAATCAGCAGTAAGGTTGGCATCTCTGTTATCCAGCCTCATGTCCAGTGAGGCCTGGTGCCTCTCCATCTTTTCTATCTCAGCAAATAAGGCTTTGAACACTTCCCGAACGTCAGCTGTCACCTCTGTTTCAGCTGACGGCCAAGCAGCGTGTCATAGTCAGCTAGAACAATGGTGTCTGATGGAATAACAGGATCAGGTCTGTGGAAGCGCTCGCGATCTCTAGCTGATTCTTCAGGGAGGTCAGGTACCTCCAGAGAGAAGGGAAATGATTCTACAAAAGGATCATCACGGGCAACTGGAATCTGTTCAATGATAATTGGTGCTCGTGAAGTCCCCTGTGGAGTCGAACCTGCTGCAGCTTGGGGAGCCTGCGCAGTGGACTCTGTTTTAGCTGTGGTCTATTGAGAAGTTGACCCGACTTGCCGAGCCTGCCTTAATGCCTTCTTCGGTCTCAGCTGGTTTTTCCACATGAGTTGACTGGTCCTCGGCCATATCAGAAGCGTCATCGGACGATGATGAGATTTCCATGGGTGGCTCATCATCAAAGTTGAATGTTTGGTGAGTAGTCTTGAGGTCAGACTTACGCGTTGTTGGAACATCCTCAGCTGAGTCTTTTGGATCTGCAATAGGGGATGACTCAGGTTCATCTTCACCTTCGGATCCCAGAAAAGTTACATCAGGATTATCCTGGGAATCGTGAAGAGCACTTATCTCTTTTTCTGATGGATCAATGATAGCAGGAGGGATGTTCTGTGCGTCAGTCTCTTTACCGGGAAGTCTCAACCTCTCGTTGGCCTTCATTACCCCTCGCAGTCTCAAGCTGCAAGCGAGGCCTGACATCCCTTTCGACAAAGTGTCACTGTCTTGGGGTCTTCTCGAGGTGGCATCCATTGGAGTCTCAACTCCATGGATTGCACTTTCATCGCCCAGTGTTAACTCCCGGGCGATTCCTTCCCGTGCCTCGACCGCATCGCGATGGCGTCATGGGCCTGGCAGAGCGGTTGGCACTTCGGTGAGCAGTCACAATGCCGGGAGCCTCGTCGTGACAACTTGATGTGTATTCGATTGTTGTTCCTTCTCCATTTCGCCTCCGAGATGCATTCCTGAGTCGGTGCGAATCCTCCGACCTTGCCGCAGTGGAGTGGAGTTTCCCCCGGTGGCACACCACCGAGTGACTTGGAATGGGGTCACTCGTCTCGGACTCATTTGTTCCCACCGAGTATCGATCATTGGGGCAGGTGGTGAGACACCTTCACTAGGGATTGGCTGACCGGGGTCCCCATAATCCCGTTTCATCGCGATTCCTTTAACACCTTCCTCCGAATTAGTTGGGAAGTGGTGGCGACAACAAATGTGGCAATATTTTGCACCACTCCCATAGGATCTATCTCCGGTGTGATTTGGAGGACTCTCCGGTCCCTCCATCATTCTTTGCTCATGTAGGATTCTGGATTCTTGCATTGCTTGCTGCATTTGCAACTCTTTCGTGGCAAGAACATGGTCCGGATCCTCATCACTTCCTCGATAGAATGTCGAGGTGAGGATGTGTATGTTCTCAGGGTGCGGTGAGAGGCGGAGATCTTTGGCCTTCTCACGTGCCTCAGCTTCTTCTGCCAATCTTTCTTTCTCATTCTCTTTAAATTAGAATGTCCAAACAGTTTTCTTCATCAAGAGCTTGGACCACATTGGTCACTCCAAGAAAGTTCAATAGTTCCTCTTCTTCTTCGATAAATTCCGGTCTTTGGAACTGTTCCCTGGATCGACTCAACTTCCACTTCCTCCACTCGCGCAGACGATTTTGGATGTCTGGATAAGGTGGGGATAGGATCATCACATCATTATCATCTTTATTATCTTCTCCCTGCTGTCCCTCGTTCTCAAGGATTGAGGGTAGTAGACTTTGGTGCTCGACATCTTCAGTAGCCTCTGTTACAGGTGGAGAAACAACCCTGTCAACATGTGATTCGGTTGTCTCAGCCATTCCTTGTTCCTCACATTACATGTCTACTGGTGGTCTTGACTTGCCTCTGCACGATCGGCCTCGGCAGACTTGGCCGTTCATCGATCACTGAGACTCTACTTCTCCAGCGATCTCGGGTATCTTCTCCAGCTGAGTGACAGACTCAATTGTCTTCTCAAGCTCGGAGAGCTTGGAAATTCTTCTTCTTCTCTTTGTTTTTACCAGAGGGATATCTGGCTCCACTTCCTCCGGTTCATTGAAGGTGAATGCCTTCACAAATGTCTTAGAGACAATTTTGCCTTCCTTATTATGGCGTCCTCTTCTTCTTGATCCTTTGGAGAAGGGATTAATGGTTCTTATCCCCTGCATTGCCGGGCAGGGGGAGACATTTCTTGCGGGGCGGTGACTCGGGAGGGGAAGGATTTCTTTTTCTTTCTTTGTCACAGAGGTCGCGAGTCTTCTTAGCATTGTTAGGGGCGCGGCCTTCTTGTTTGGAGGAGAGGAGACAGTACAGTATCTTGGTGGTCACCGATTTCCCCTCACTCGTATCAGCCCTCTTGGCGTATGCTCTCTTCTGTGCGCCAGAGAGGTTGGATCTGAATATCCTCTTGTTTACATGGAACGCCTTTCCATGTCGAAGAGGGACTCCTTTTACTTCCATCAGCCGGCCAATCACCAGGCCGTATCCTAGGGAACCTCCAAACGTTCCATCCTCCTTGAAGGATTTGTTCCCAACATTCTGGCAGAGTCTGATGTAGACAAACTCAGCCCAATTAACCTTCTTTTCTTCAAGGATCGCAGCCATTACGATCAGCTTAGCTTTAGACAGATGGTCAAAGCTGCCAAATTCGATGTCTATGCATTTGGCAACAATGTCCAGCAATTTGTGGTAGTCCTCTTTCAGCAACCTCTTGTTAGCTGTGTAGACCACTTCGCAAAGATAGTCGGGACTTGGCTCTTGCCTTTCAGCAAAAGATGGTGAGTCAACCTCAGCTTCATGAATCTCCGGCACTCCTTCCGCCAAGCAACAAGCTGTTGTTCGCCAAATCCTTGGCGTGATGGTGAACTCTTTTCCGTGAACAGAGGACTTGATGCCCTCATCGTGAACTTCGGCGTTCACGTGAGAAGCTCGCGACCTCTTCCACATAGGTCATCGGAAACTCCAACATCGTAAAAATGGTTTCAACCAGGCGTTTTCAATTTTCGGCAATCTTCTTCACGAGGGTGTCGTCGGACCCCTGTTTAACCATACCATCGAAATCCACAAAGAGACCCGGTGTGGATTTGCTTTCCTAGCTTGCGAAATCATGAGTGGATGCCATTTCTCGGTGTTTTACCGAACAAAACTTAGAAAATAATCTTGAGGAGTTGTAGGGTTTTGAGAGAAAGTTTCTTTCTTTTGTCTTTGAAAGAGATAAACAATTTTGGTAAAGTGAGAGAAAATCGGACGAAATGGTATAAGTATGGTTTATGAAAGGACGTGCGGGGGTTTTTTGAAATTTGATCAAAATCAACGGCTTAGATCTTGCACGCCGATTAGCATTTAAGTTCTCGCATTTAATGCGGCAGCATTTATATCCAATCTTAAGCTTTGTGTGCAGCTTTTGACTGTACACGTCATAATTATGCTGACGTCATTCTTAAAGACATTCCCGCTTAGTGAAAACGACTGCGTTTTTGTCACTTTGCTCATAAATGACTCAGCTTGTTCCTTAGCTGATTTAACTCTTCTCTCTTTGCGTGTAAATACTCAGCTGTCAGCTAACTCGGTACAACTGATTTTCCGATACGGCTGATTCACTTAGATGACTTAAGAGTTCAACTCTTTTTCCTCTTTTCGTGTTTCATCTCTCTTCTTTGAGTCTTCTGAGTGTTAACCCAACTCAATTAACCCTAACTGATGCTTGAGTTCTTCAAATCTTGATTCACATAACGGTTTTGTGAATATGTCAGCTAATTGCTTATCAGTTGAGATATATTCCAAGGTGATGTCCTTCTTTTCAACATGATCTCTTATGAAGTGATATCTGACATTAATGTGCTTTGTTCTTGAATGTAACACAGGATTTTGAGTGATTGCAATTGCACTTGTGTTATCACACATAATTGGAATTTCCTTTTCTTCAACCTCATAGTCTCTAAGTCATTGTCTCATCCATAAGACTTGGGCACAAATTTTGCCCGCCTATGTATTCTTCACTTGGTGTGGAGGTGGCTATTGAATTTTGCTTCTTGCTAAACCAGAAATTAGCCTATTTCCAAGCATTTGACATGTGCCTAAGGTACTCTTCCTGTCAACTCTACATCCAGCATAGTCAGAGTCTGAATAGCCAATTAGCTTGAATCCACCTTCCTTAGGATACCATAAGCCAACTTCTTGACTTCCTTTCAAGTATCTCAAGATTCTCTTGGATGCAGTCATGTGGCTTTCTTTTGGAGCAGATTGAAATCTTGCACATACACCTACAACAAAGGTGATGTCCGGCCATTTCTTTGTAAAAGATAGAGCGATGATCTAATAAGTGCTTTCTGTATTTTGTTTGATCTATGTGCTTGCCATCCGCATCCATGTCCATTTTGGTGATGTATTCATTGGTATTTTCACAGAAGACTTCTCTTCCATACCAAATTTCTTCGTTAAATCTCTGGTGTATTTTGTTTGACTTATGAAGGTTCCATCCTTCAGCTGTTTCACTTGGAGTCCAAGGAAGAATGTCAGCTCTCCCATCATACTCATTTCAAATTTGCTTTGCATGAGATTTGAGAATTTATCACACAACTCTTTGTTTGTGGATCCAAAGATGATGTCATCCATATATATTTGAACAAACAAAGTATGCTCTTCCCATCTTGAATTCTCAAGAGTGTTCTATCCACTTTGCCTTTTGTGAATCCGTTCTCGATCAAGAATTGTGATAATGTATCATACCATGCTCTGGGTGCCTATTTCAATCCATATAAAGCTTTCTTGAGTTTGTATACCTTATCTCCAAGAGTCTTCTGCTCAAATCCTGGAGGTTGTTCAACATATACTTCTTCTTCCAACAAACCATTAAGGAATGCACTCTTTACATCCATTTGATATACAATAAAGTTCTTGTGAGCTGCATAGGCAAGAAACATCCTTATAGCTTCCAATATTGCTACAGGAGCAAAAGTTTCATCAAAATCTATTCCTTCTTCTTGGCAATATCCTTTGGCTACCAATCTTGCTTTGTTTCTTACCACAGAACCTTCCTCATTCATCTTGTTTCTGAACACCCATTTAGTGCCAATAACATTTTGATGGGTAGGTCATTGAACCAATTCCCATACTTTGTTCCTTTCAAGCTGATTCAGCTCTTCTTGCATGGCTTGAATCCAATGTGTGTCATCCAATGCTTGTGACACATCTTTTGGCTCTATTTGTGAGATGAAGCAAGTAAACATTGCTTGTTGAGTTCGATCTAGTTTTCACTCCTTCTCTTACATCTCCAATGATTAGTTCGTGGATGGTCTCTCAACCATCTTACATCAGGTTGGAGTAAGTTAGCTGGATTGATCGTCTTCGTTTTGTGTTATTTTGATCAGCTCTCTCATCATCACTTAGCCGCAAATTTTCGGCTATCTTTGAGATTCAGCTATCTCATCTTCATCCTGGATTTATAATTCCAAATTTTCGCCTTCAACGTAGGGACTCTTCTCGCATGATTGGTTGATTCACTTATCGGTGACTCTTCAATGTCTTCTCCATTTACATTTGGTTCATCAAACACCACATGGATGGATTCTTCGCAACCATTGTCCTCTTGTTGAGCACTCAGAAGGCTTTGCTTTCAGTTGAGTATCGATCGCAAAATTCTTACAAGCGCACGGTGTCAAGTTTTAGTATAGGTTTTGAAAGTAGGGTTATCGTCTCCACAGGGATTGTTATCGAATTTTATACTAAGTACTATAATTAAAATAGCTTAATTCTATCTAGAAATCGAAAAGAGATGGATTGTTTATTAAACTAAAAATTAAACTAAGAATTGGTTCAGACAAATTATCAAACACGTAGAAAATGAATTCTAGAGGGTTGATTTCACCTAGTTATCCCCTATGTTCTCAATCCAGTTTATAAATTACAAGTTATTAATCTATAAGCCAATATTCCTACCGTTTATCACTTCCTCTCTCGAGTGCCAAGTGATTATAGGTTCCAATTTCTGATTTCGATATCTCTATAAAAATCATAAATTAAACCCTAATACGCTCAATGAATATTCATTCACCAACTTCAAAAGATTCATAAATCTCTCGATTCTATGAAACCCTAGGTTGTGCTATTCTAAGGTCATGTGTTCAACTACCTCTCTCGAACGTCATATTAAACACGCCAAACAATCTAAATTATTGATCAGATAATCCAGATGTAATCAAATCAAATAGCACAAATAGATTAATAAACATGCAAATTTCATTAACTAGAAATCAAAACATAGGTTCAAACATAAGTTACATCAATCCCTAGAAAAATAGATTTAGTTCATAATGGATGTACAAAAACTCATGAAGAAGTAATTATACATTGATAGGGTTCAACAAAGATGCTAGAAAAATAATTCAGAATGATTAAAGGAAGAATCTTCTCTGTTTCCAGAAGATAGATGCCTTCGAATCTCGTCCCGAACTCTTTCTCCTTGCCCAAATCGTCCCTTGTGCTCTCCAAAATGTCCAACCCCTGTTTTTTCCGTCCTTGTTCTATTTATAGGCTTAAAACCCTAAAAACTCGTCCAAAAGGCCCAAAATACGTTCGGGCCCAAACGCACGAGCAACGCGCTCTCTCCCCAAGCCAACGCTCGGCCATTGGTTGTTGGCGCCGTAGGCGCAGCCACCATTTACCGCAAGTCGTATGCCCGTACAGCGCGCGGCGTGGCGCGCAGGCGCCCTTTCTCAAACGTACCAATTTAGACCCCCTTGTACAAGGGCGCTGGGGTTTTATTGCATGGCTTCGATCTTGCTCGATATATTTCGCTTTTTAGCTCCCCATAATGCGATCTTCACCACCCAAACACGTTTTTAATCATTTTTAACAAGTTTCGGCTATCAAGATCAGTCCGGATTCCGAACGACAACTAATGACACAAACTCGACTCTAACAACACTAAAATACCCGAAAACAACGCAAAATCCTCGTCTAGAGAGTACTCAATACGTTGGTATAAAAACCAACTTAACAAATACCCCCAAACTTAGACATTTGCTTGTCCTCAAGCAATTACACACTCTAAGAAAAAAAACGACAAGCATGAAGGAAAACAAAATGAAGACGACAGACTCAACAAACCAACTGCGAAACTTCACAACCAAACTCATTCGTCAAATTTCGTTTTACTATCAATCAAACACGCATTTTCACAATGTGATCATGAAGGTGAAATGTTCATGCCAACTCCGTTTTCATTATCCAGATAGACTCACACAATCAAGTGTTTTCAAATTGATCCACTTTTTTAATATAGAAATGAGATGTTTACCGGACTCCATAGGCTTGTATTTCACACTAATCTCCACTAATGTAGGCTAATGTAACACAAGGATCAATAGGACTTTTAAAGCTTGTAATGTGGGCTTAGGGTAAGATAGGAAAATATAGGAAAAAGTGGCTCAAATCACCCAAACACACAATTAGCACTTCGAATCATCAATTAGCCCTACCCTTCACTTTTTGACATCCCCAATGTTTATGAACCTTTAATCCGCTGATTTTTCTCATTTTTGTTTTTCGGAACCCCCAAACTTATTCTTTTGCGTACATGGGGTTTCATATTTTATTTTCTGCAACTTCATTCAATTAAATTCACACCCTTCTCATTATACCTCATCAACTTCCAATATTTTTCTATACTTTGTGTGTATGAGTGATGGGTAATTAGGATATTCACATTTAGGCTCTCGGGTATTAGATGGTTTGCCAAAGAAACGGTTTATACGGCTACCAAAGGGGAACACTAGGAAAATATAATACAAAGGTAGGCATTTAGGCTCGCTTATTCAAAGATGGCCTAAATCACTTCCTTAATGTTACTTCACCTAGGATTTCGCCTCGACTAGTGATCGACAAGTTCTAGAATCAGGTGGGATCATAACGGAAACACTCAATCGCATAATTCATCCCCAAATAAATCAATGAGTTAAGCACATAGATGGAATTAATGGAAAGAAGATCAAATCACGTTCAAACACATGCTCTTTTGACCGATTTCAACTCATATTCAACAAATTCACTTAGTCATGCAGTTTCACGTTTTACAAACGACCCGACTTCGACTCTAGACTCTTTTTTTTTTTTTTTTTTTAACAAGACTCGACTCGAAGAATAAAAATAGACTACACCCCCAAATCGAAACGACATAGTCCCCATGGAGAGGTGAGAAAAGTACTTTCCGATAATCGGGACTAAGACTCCTCATCCGAGTCGTGTGGCGGAATGTAGGTGCTTGCACCGCGGCGGTGGTGTAGGGAAGGGAAAGCGAGGATGTGATTGTCCATAAATCTGCGCAAAGACCCGTCGCGCTCATTCTCATACTCTTGTCGTTGAACTCAGGGCCGTTTTTCTTGAAAGGTTACGGCTAAACGACGATGTGCTCGCAGAATCGAGGTAATATGCATGCATCGGGTCGTCTGAAATGCGGAAGGGTGGGACCGCTTAAGGCCAAGAGGAAGTACCCGCGGCATGATGGGAATGAGATGGTGCGTCGGTCAGCCCAAAGCGGCAGCAGATCGAGGCGACGAAAAGCGGGTGCGATCATGGTCTATAATGTACCCTTCGCCCGAGGATCAAGGACACACCATCGCAGTGTCCTCGTGCAGCCGGAATGGTGGCGAATCAATTGGCGTTTTAGGGGCGCTCTAAGGGCTCATTCTTCTCTAACACAATACCTTCGACGTAACCAACCCGCAAATTAAGCCGGCATGCACATGCCCCGTACTTTTGTGGCGAATAGCTTGATGAATAGATTCTGCGATAATCACTACGGCGTCGAATCGGATGCGTGTATAATAGCATATAACAACCGACACGAGACGGCGTGGCGTCACCGAGATGGCTGGTCGGCATCAAGTTTCGCAAAGAAAGTGGTACCATGCACGACCATACAACGACTCGGTCGTGTGAGAAAAAACCATTGTACCCCCCACCGTGGGCGGGCGGCATTCGGTGCGGCCGACAGAGAGCATGGACAATCATATCTAAAAACCGCCGCAAGAAAATCGTGCGTACGGGCTATGGTCAATCGGGTAAAGAATAATACTCTCGAATATCCGGGTGTAAGTGATCCGCTCGCCACATAGATAAACATTCGTTGGGTCCTCATCTGGTTTTGCATTGGCATAGAATTCCTTGACAAGTATCGGTGCAAATGGCGGGGTGGTGCACACAACTTTGCCACCGGGCGCTCCCGGATCATGCGCTGTAGATGACCATCGTGGTCCCGGTTGGAAGCCCCGCCGCATTGATTCGCCCGAGTCATTAGTT
>JABTTQ020003165.1:0-69230 GCA_016081115.2 Rehmannia glutinosa
ATTAGATTAGAATTTGGTTTTATTTTGGGTGTTTTTTAAGTCATTAGAGTCCAATTTATTTCAATTAGAGTTGATTTAGAGTCAATACAGATTTGGTAGCCGAGAAATGAAGAAAACAATGAAAAATAGCTTGAACAAAGAAGAAATCATGTATAAAGAAGGAAAATCGCATTTTGGCCAAGGACGGCGGGCGCTGCAGCCACTGGCCTGAGCGCGCAGCGCCCGCGACAGGGAGTGCGGTATGGACGAAAGGCGCATGGGCGCTCGCAGCCGCCAACGCCCGCGCCAGCAGTTGTCCGAGTTTTAAAACATTCTTACATGATGGCGGGCGCAGCCGCTCGTGCGATAAATGGCAAGTGAGAAGCGAGGGCTGCAGCGCCGTGCGATAAATGGTGCGAGATTACAGCGCCACAGTCCGGGGCGGAAATACCTATGCTTACCTACTCCCTTTCGATTTTTGTGGCATATAAATACTAGCCTTGGGGCTTGAAATTAGGATCTTGGAACCCTTGGGAAGAGAATAAAACAACTACAAGACAAGGAAGAAGGATTTGAGCATCTTGAGAAGAATTTGGGAGCAAAGAAGATTGAGGCTTCTATAATCTAGAAATAGAAGATCCCTCTACTCTTGTTCTTATTTTGTTGCTTTTCTTCATATCTTGTAAGATGTATTATTGTATTTTCATGGATTCATTTTCTTTAATCATGAGCTAAACTCTATAATTCTAGAGGAATGATGTAATCTCAGTTTGAACTGATGTTTTGAGATGTGGTTTGTCAATCTAGATCTATCAATTTATTTGTGCTATTTGGATCTATTACTTCTAAATTACTTGATCAATAATTTAGATTGTTTGGTGTTTGATTTGACACTTGAGAAAGGTAATTGAATACATGACCTTGGAATAGCATAACCCAGATTTCATATAATTGAGAGATTTGTGAATCCTTTGAAGTCTTTTATCAAGATTCATAGTTTTTATTGAGATTTTAATTGGTGATTTTTATAGAGATATTGATTTCCCAATTGAATCTAAAATCATTTAAAGACTTGAGAAAGGAATGATTATTGTAGAAATCTTGACTTATAAATTGGTAGTTGATGATTGATAAACCATATTGACAACATAAGGGATAACTAGATTCATCATACCTCTAGAATTCATTTAATCATTTGGATAAACTCATTAATATTTTCATATTCTTGATTTATTTTTAGTATTTTTAGTATAATCACTCCATTATATATTGAATTTCTAAATAAAGTTAGACTACTATATTATAGTACTTAGCAATAATTCGATAATTATTCCCTGTGGATTCGACAACCTTACTACTTTATATTAAAACTTGACACCGTAGACTTCAAGGTTAGAAAATTATCTAACAAGTTTTTAGTCTAGCCGAGTAGTTTGTTGAACTATAGAACTACATGACTAAGTAGATTTGTTGATCACGAGTTGAACGCTCACAAAAAGGGTTGGTAATATTTCACGGCGTCACGAGCTTCCCTTGACAAATATAATGGAGGTGGAGTTGTTTTGATGTATGGGGTATTGACTTTATGGGGCCATTTCGCGCCCTATGGAAATTTATACATTTTTTTGCGGTTGATTACGTCTCCAAGTGGGTTGAGGCGATTGCTACACCAATGAATGATGCTAAGGTAGTACTCAAGTTCTTGCACAAGCATATTTTCACCGGTTTGGTACTCCTCGAAGCTATTGTAAGTGATGAAGGCACGCATTTTTGTAATAAATTATTTAATAACCTTCTTTGCTAAATTTGGTGTGCTTCATAAGATTGCGCTTGTTTACCATCCTCAATCTAATGGTCAAGCCGAAATTTCCAATCGTGAAGTGAAACAAATTCTTGAAAAACGGTGAGTTTTAATCGAAGGATTGGGCACAAAAGCTCAATGATGCTTTGTGGGCTTATCGCGACGACTTATAAAACACCCGTTGGTATGTCACCATATCGATTGGTGTTTGGTAAAGCATGCCATTTGCGGTTGAACTCGAGCATCGAGCTTATTGGGCAATTAAGAAATTAAATTTTAACTTGAAAGAGGCGGTGAAAACCGACATTACTTCAATTAAACGAAATGGAAGAATTTCGCAAGAATCATATGAAAATGCCAAAATGTATAAAGAAAAAAACGAAAAAATGGCATGATCAAATGATTCTGCGACGTGAATTCTTACCCACCAACAGGTGTTATTGTTCAATTCTCGATTGAAACTCTTTCCAGGTAAACTCAAATCACGATGGTCCGAACCATTTGTGGTTGAACGTGTATTTCCTTGGTGCATCGAGTTGAGAGGAAACGATGGGAATTCGTTCAAGTAAACGGGACAACGATTGAAACATTATTTTGGGAACGAAGCAAGGAAGGTTTTAAATCTTCCACTTGGTGATGAAATTTCTTGAGTCCGAATAGTTGAGTCCACTACGACTATAAATTTAGCTCTTCTTGAGGAAGCAACCCAGTGATTTTCGTGTGTGATCGAATTTTTGTGTGATTTTATTTTCTTTTAGTTTGGTGTGTATTTATTCAATTTTGGTGTGATTTTTGTGTGAATTAATTTGTGTGTGATTTTAAATTTTTGATTAAATTGAAATTTTTAATTAAAAAAATTTGGAAAATACAGTGATTTGCAATGCCGGCCTGCGCCGAACGAAAGAAAAATGGTCATGTGAAGCCATAATACCGATCGATCGCTAGCAAATTAAAAGGTTGTTTCAAATACCTTTATTTTCTTTACAAACAAAAACACACACACGCCTATCTTACTTTCTTCTCCAAAAATCCCACCTAAAGATTCACTTATACACCATTCAAGTGGGCAATTGAGCAACTTAATCATCAAATTCATCTTCTTCATCAATTGGGTAAGTGAGCTTCAATTATACACCAATTTTCTTCAAATTTTCAAGCTTAGGTTAAAAATGTGGAATTTTCAATATCATTATAATTTCAATTTCTTGATAAATTCTTGATAAATTGTGATGATATATGATTATATTGTGCTTGAATTGGTTGGTGTTGAAAAATCGGCATGAATTGAATTTCAAATTTGGTGTTCATCTCTTCTTTGCATATATGCCTACAAGGTGTTTGTTAAAATGCCTCAATGAAAAATATTACACAAGGCATTTGATTTATCATCATTGTGTACTAAAGGTTATTTGATCATGAATTGATGACAAGGATGCATAATTCTTGAGTTGTTGCCAAATTCCTAACCCTAACTCGTATTGTGCGTTCTATGTGTATTTTGCTTGTGTTATTTTTGGTGATTTCGGATCAATTACAATGCCAAGAACAAAGAATGCAAGCAAGGGCAAAAGCGTGGCAAGTACTTCCGAGGAGAATGTTGAAGATCGTTTTCTTCACTTGGACGCTTTATGAGTTGTATTATGACACATTATGCTCAAGAGTATGACGGCGAACGGGATTACAACGGGTCCGAATGATGGTGAGCTTGCACAAATGATACATCGCTAAGAATGGAAAAAACTTTGTGCACAACCCAGACATTCGCACCGAATATAGTCCGGGAGAGTTTTATGCGAATGCGAAGACCAAAACGGCTATAACTCGAGGTTTTCATACGTGGAGTAAACAAGGTATACACTCATACAACAATGATAAGAGAATATTATGGACTCCGGAGGTGGATCACTCACCGTATGCCTAATTTATCTCGCAACCACCGAGTATGGAGGAGATTTGTAATACCTTATGTCGGCCTGGAATCGGGTACGTCATATAAAAGTTGTGGGAGGTGCTACGTCGCATTCGCACACGAGTCTTAGTCGATATGGGCGGTGTTAAGGGATAGCTCGAGCCGTTGGAAAATCCTAAGGGACCTATAGATTCGGCTACTATTGCTTCTTATGACGAGTGGGCAGGACGGTGTGCCTAATCAGAAGGGGCGGGATATATTCTTGATCCGAATTTGCTCTACCGGCCCTATTGAGCCACGATACTCATGCCCAACCACGCGAATATCGACGCTCCATCCGATTCGGCAAGACGTTCTCGTTCTAGACGCTCACATCACGATAACAACCCTTCGTGACGCACTAGTTCGTGAAGTACGAGAATTGAGAAGGGCTTTTGAAGCTCGAGCAACGCCACCGAGCGGCACGAGAAGAATATGAGAATGAGCACAACCGAGTACTTCCCGATATATAGCCGACACACCCGCATTCTAGTTCCCAATACCACCACCACCGGTCCTATTGCTCATTTTTCACCACACGACTCCGATGAGGAGTCCTGGGCACTCCATTGCCATCAGGAAAGTTTTCTCACTCTCCATTGAGGACAATGTTCAATTTAAGTTTGGGGGTGTAACTGTATTTGTGTCTATTTTGTGTCTTTTGAGTCGATCAAAGTCGTGTCAAAAAATCGAGTTGAGTCGAAGTCGGGTAGTTTGTTGAACTATAGAACTACATGACTAAGTAGATTTGTTGATCACGAAGTTGAACTGTCACGAAAGCATGCTTTTAAGTGGTGATCTATATTTTGCTTCATTGATTTCATATTCATGCATAATTCTCGTTAACTTATTTGAAAATGATTAATGAAGTCGAGTGTTGCTTGAGATTTTATTGAGATTTTAATTGGTGATTTTTATAGAGATATTGATTTCCCAATTGAATCTAAAATCATTTTAGACTTGAGAAAGGCAATGATTATTGTAGAAATCTTGACTTATAAATAGGTAATTGATGATTGATAAACCATATTGACAACATAATGGATAACTAGATTCATCATACCTCTAGAATTCATTTAATCATTTGGATAAACTCATTAATATTTTCATATTCTTGGTTTATTTTTAGTATTTTTAGTATAATCACTACATTATATATTGAATTTCTAAATAAAGTTACTACTATATTATAGTACTTAGCAATAATTCGATAATTATTCTGTGGATTAAACAACCTTACTACTCTATATTAAAACTTGACACCGTAGACTTGTGGTTAGAAAAATTATCTAACAAATTCATCAATGAGATCTTCGCTCGGATCCAAATGGCATAAAATGGCATAGGTGTCTCTGTTTGGAATGCCTCCATGTTGTTTCGTAATATCCATAACTCGGGCATTCATCTTTCCTTCCACTTCCTTCATCCTCGCTTCAATCGCATTTCTCTTTTCTACCATAGGTATCGGGCAGAGTGTTGGAGTGGCAGTAGTCATCGGGAGTTCCGATGATATCGGCTGATGACAAGACCTTGTTGGGGGTTTTAGCAATCATCAAGGTCACATCTTTCGAACCTTCCCCTCAAAGAGATTTTCCTTTCTTCTCTCTTGTTACTTCCTCTTTTGTCTTTCCCTTCACAAATGCTTTCCTCCTTCTCGCCTTCTTGATCCTTGGCGCCTTTAGGTATTCCTCTTCCCCTTTTGGCATCATCAAAGGAGAGAGAGAACTCCCGGAAACAAGCTAGCAAGCAAGAAGTCTAGTATCCGATAGTTGAGTTCGTCAATCTGGCCGCGAGTATCTTTTGCACCGAACTAGCGGGTGGCGTTGGATTCACTGCTACCAACTTCATCTCAACCATGAGAAGATCAATTTTCGATCCATGTTTCTCTTCCACACGCCAGAGCTCGTTCTTATTATGTTAACGCACATGATTGTATCTCTCGTGGTGTGATATTCATGCATTTGTTCGATGTGCTCTTGCAATTTTGTCTTTGCATTAGCATTCTCGCCGCACTAGAAACTTGTTGAACAATGTCCTGAAATATCGAGCTTGTTCCACGCGCATTGTGCCTCGCCGTTGCCACCATTCTCGGATCCCGACTATTATGCCTCTCAAATCGCAGCAGTTGGCATCTCCATTTATCCAGCCTCATGTCCGGGAGGCCTGGTGCCTCTCCATCTTTTCTATCTCAAGCAAATAAGGCTTTGAACACTTCCCCAACGTCAGTTGTCACCTCTGCTTTCACCGAGCCGACGTGTCATAGTCATAGTCGGGCCAGAACAATGGTGTCACGATGGAATAACAGATCGCCCGCAGGAAGCGCCGCGATCTCTAGGCGATTCTTCGGGAGGTCGACCTCCGAGAGAAGGGAAATGATTCTACAAAAGGATCATCACGGGCAATCGGAATTGCTTCAATGATAATTGGTGCTCGTGAAGTCCCCGTGAGTCGAACCTCGCCGCAGCTGGGGAGCTGCAGCGATGGACTCCTTTTAGCCGTGGTCTATTGAGAAGTTGACTTCTTTGAGCGAGCTCACTGCCTCTTAATGCCTTCTTCTTGTCTCATTTGTTTTTCCACATGAGTCGACTCGGTCTCGGCCATATCGAGCGTCGGGACCGGACGATGATGAGATTTCCATGGGTGGCTCATCATCAAAGTTGAATGTTTGGTGAGTAGTCTTGAGGTCGACTTACGCGTTGTTGGAACATCCTGTTGAGTCTTTTGATCCGCAATAGGGGATGACTCAGTTCATCTTCACCTTCGGATCCCTTAAAAGTTACATCAGGATTATCCGGGAATCGTGAAGAGCACTTATCTCTTTTTCTCGATGGATCAATGATAGCGGGAAGAGGATGTTACGGCGTCGATCTCTCTTTGGGAAGTCTCAACCTCTCGTTGGCCTTCATTACCCCGCAGTCTCAATCTGCAGCGAGGCCTTGACATCCCTTTCGACAGTGTCACTGCCTTGGGGTCTTCGAGGTGGCATCCATTGGAGTCTCAACTCCATGGATTGCACTTTCATCGCCCAGTGTTAACTCCCAGGGGCGGTTCCTTCCGCGCCGATCGCATCGCACGTCATGGGCCTGGCAGAGCGCTTGGCACTTCACCGAGAGATCTACAACTGCCTCGAGCCTCGCTGACAACTTGATGTGTATTCGATTGTTGTTCCTTCTCCATTTCGCCTCCGAGATGCATTCTCCGAGTCACCACAAAGATCCTCCGACCTTGCCGCAGTGGAGGGAGTTTCCTCACCGGCACACCACCGAGTGACTTGAATGGGGTCACTCGTCTCCGACTCCCATTGTTCCCATCGAGTATTCAAATATCAAAGGTGGTGAGACACCTTCACTAGGGATTGGCTCGATCGGGGTCCCCATAATCCCGCCATCGCCAGCTTCCTTTAACACCTTCCTCCGAATTAGCCGGGAAGTGGTGGCAATGCGCGACAACAAGTGGCAATATCGCACCACTCCCATAGGATCTATCTCCACCGTGATTTGGAGGACTCTCCCGGTCCCTCCATCATTCTTTGCTCATGTAGGATTTCGATTCTTGCATTGCTTGCCGCATTTGCAACTCTTTTCCGTGGCAAAGAACATGGTCCGTGATCCTCATCACTTTCTCGATAGAATGTCGAGGTGAGGATGTGTATGTCCGCGGGTGCCAGTGAGAGGCGGAGATCTTTGGCCTTCTCACGTGCCTCGCCTTTCTTCTCGCCAATCTTTCTTTCTCATTCTCTTTAAATTAGAATGTCCAAACAGTTTTCTTCATCAAGAGCTTGGACCACATTGGTCACTCCAAGAAAGTTCAATAGTTTCTTCTTCTTCGATAAATTCCGGTCTTTGGAACTGTTCTGGATCGACTCAACTTCCACTTCCTCCACTCGCAGACGATTTTGGATGTCGGATAAGGTGGGGATAGGATCATCACATCATTATCATCTTTATTATCTTCTCCCTGCCCCTCGTTCTCGAGGATTGAGGTAGTAGACTTTGGTGCTCGACATCTTCGTAGCCTCATTACGGTGGAGAAACAACCTCGTCAACATGTGATTCGGTTGTCTCGGCCCATTCCTTGTTCCTTGCTCGTTTGCATCATGCACTGGTCTTCGACTTGCCTCTCGCTGACGGCCCTCAAGCAGACTTGGGCCGCTTCATCGATCACTCGAGACTCATTTCTCCAGCGATCTCGGTATCTTCTCACCGAGTGACGACTAATTGTCTTCTCAAGCTCGGAGAGCTTGGAAATTCTTCTTCTTCTCTTTGTTTTTACCAGAGGATATCCGCTCCACTTCCTCCTAGGTTCATTCAAGGTGAATGCCTTCACAAATGTCTTAGAGACCGCGCTTCCTTATTATGGCGATCCTCTTCTTCTTGATCACGGAGAAGGGATTAATGGTTCCTTATCTCCCGGTTGGGGCAGGAGACACTGTTGCGGGGTGTGACCCTACCGGGAGGGCAGAGCAGATTTCTTTTTCTTTGCCGGCAGGTCGATTTTCTTAGCATTGCGGGCAGGGGCAGCCTTCTTGTTTGGGAGGAGAGGCAGATACCAGATCTTTCGTGGTCACCGATTTCCCTCACTGTGATCGCCCTCTTGGCGTATGCTCTCTTCTCGTGCGCGAGAGAGGTTGGATTCGAATATCCTCTTGTTTACATGGAACGCCTTTCCATGTCGAAGAGGACTCCTTTACTTCCATCGGTAGGCCAATCACCAGGCCGTATCCTAGTGAACCTCCAAACGTTCCATCCTCCTTGAAGGATTTGTTCCCAACATTCAGCGCAGTCCGATGAGAGACAAACTCAGCCCAATTAACCTTCTTTTTCTTCAAGGATCGCAGCCATTACGATCGCCTTAGCTTTAGACAGCGGTCAAAGCCGCCAAATTCGATGTCTATGCATTTGGCAACAATGTCCAAGAATTTGTGGTAGTCCTCTTTCAAACCTCTTGTTAGTGGTGTAGACCACTTTCAAAGATAGTCGGACTTGGCTACACGCTTTCCAAGCAGTAGTCGAGGTCAACCTCGGCTTCATGAATCTCCTGACACTTCCGGTGCAAGAACAAGCGATGTTCTCGCCAAATCTCGCAAGTGATGGTGAACTCTTTTCCGTGAACGAGAGGACTTGATGCCCTCATCGTGAACTTCAGCGTTCACGCAGAATCGCGACCTCTTCCACATAGGTCATCGGAAACTCCAACATCGAAATGGTTTCAACCAGGCGTTTTCAATTTCTCAAAGAATCTTCTTCAGGGTGTCGTCGGACCTGTTTAACCATACCATCGAAATCCACAAGAGACCCGGTGTGGATTTGCTTTCCTAGCTGACGAAATCATGAGTGGATGCCATTTCTCGATGTTTTACCGAACAAAACTTAGAAAATGATCTTGAGGAGTTGTAGGGTTTTGAGAGAAAGTTTCTTTCTTTTGTCTTTGAAAGAGATGAACAGTTTTGGTAAAGTGAGAGAAAATCGGACGAAATGGTATAAGTATGGTTTATGAAAGGACGTGCGGGGGTTTTTTGAAATTTGATCAAAATCAACGGCTTAGATCTTGCACGCCGATTAGCATTTAAGTTTCGCATTTAATGCGGCAAAGATTTATATCCAATCTTAAGCTTTGTGTGCTGACTTTTGACCAGACACGTCATAATTATGCTGACGTCATTCTTAAAGACATTCCCGCTTAGTGAAAACGACTGCGTTTTTGTCACTTTGCTCATAAATGACTCAGCTTGTTCCTTAGCTGATTTAACTCTTCTCTCTTTGCGTGTAAATACTCATTTGTCGCCTAACTCTCGGTACAACCGATTTTCCGACACATTTACTGATTCACTTAGATGACTTAAGAGTTCAACTCTTTTTCCTCTTTTCGTGTTTCATCTCTCTTCTTTGAGTCTTCTGAGTGTTAACCCAACTCAATTAACCCTAACTGATGCTTGAGTTCTTCAAATCTTGATTCACATAACGGTTTTGTGAATATGTCAGCTAATTGCTTATCGTTGAGATATATTCCAAGGTGATGTCCTTCTTTTCAACATGATCTCTTATGAAGTGATATCGACATTAATGTGCTTTGTTCTTGAATGTAACACAGATTTTGAGTGATTGTAATTGCACTTGTGTTATCACACATAATTGGAATTTCCTTTTTTCTTCAACCTCATACTTCTAAGTCATTGCCTCATCCATAAGACTTGGGCACAAATGAAATTTTGGCCAGCCTATGTATTCGGCTTCATTTGTGGAGGTGGCTATTGAATTTTGCTTCTTGCTAAACCAGAAATTAGCCTATTTCCAAGCATTTGACATGTGCCTAAGGTACTCTTCCCGTCAACTCTACATCCAAAGATAGTCGTAGTTCAATAGCCAATTAGCTTGAATCCACCTTCCTAGATACCATAAGCCAACTTCTTGACTTCCTTTCAAGTATCTCAAGATTCTCTTGGATGCATCATGTGGCTTTCTTTTGGAGCGATTGAAATCTTGCACATACACCTACAACAAAGGTGATGTCCGCTTCATTTCTTTGTAAAGATAGAGCGATGATCTAATAAGTGCTTCTCGTATTTTGTTTGATCTACAGGCTTGCCATCTGCATCCATGTCCATTTTGATCGATGTATTCATTGGTATTTTCACAGAAGACTTCTCTTCCATACCAAATTTCTTCGTTAAATCTACGGTGTATTTTGTTTGACTTATGAAGGTTCCATCCTTGGTGTTTCACTTGGAGTCCAGGAAGAATGTCACTCTCCCATCATACTCATTTCAAATTTGCTTTGCATGAGATTTGAGAATTTATCACACAACTCTTTGTTTGTGGATCCAAAGATGATGTCATCCACATATATTTGAACAAAAGATGCTCTTCCCATCTTGAATTCTCAAGAGTGTTCTATCCACTTTGCCTTTTGTGAATCCGTTCTCGATCAAGAATTGTGATAATGTATCATACCATGCTCGGGTGCCTATTTCAATCCATATAAAGCTTTCTTGAGTTTGTATACCTTATCTCCAAGAGTCTTCCGCTTCAAATCCTCGGAGGTTGTTCAACATATACTTCTTCTTCCAACAAACCATTAAGGAATGCACTCTTTACATCCATTTGATATACAATAAAGTTCTTGTGAGCGCATAGGCAAGAAACATCCTTATAGCTTCCAATATTGCTACAGAGCAAAAGTTTCATCAAAATCTATTCCTTCTTCTTGGCAATATCCTTTGGCTACCAATCTTGCTTTGTTTCTTACCACGTAACCTTCCTCATTCATCTTGTTTCAACACCCATTTAGTGCCAATAACATTTTGATGGGTAGGTCATTGAACCAATTCCCATACTTTGTTCCTTTCTGCCGATTGACTCTTCTTCTTGCATGGCTTGAATCCAATGTGTGTCATCCAATGCTTGTGACACATCTTTTGGCTCTATTTGTGAGATGAAGCAAGTAAACATTGCTTCTTGTTGAGTTCTGGATCTAGTTTTCACTCCTTCTCTTACATCTCCAATGATTAGTTCGTGGATGGTCTCTCAACCATCTTACATCAGGTTGGAGTAAGTTAGCCGATTGGATTGATCGTCTTGCAGCTGTGTTATTTTGATCAGCTCTCTCATCATCACTTAGCTGCAAATTTTCCAGCTATCTTTGAGATTCACTATCTCATCTTCATCCGGATTTATAATTTCCAAATTTTCCTTCAACGTAGGGACTCTTCTCGCATGATTGGTTGATTCAAACTTATCGGTGACTCTTCAATGTCTTCTCCATTTACATTTGGTTCATCAAACACCACATGGATGGATTCTTTCGCAACCATTGTCCTCTTGTTGAGCACTCAGAAGGCTTTGCTTTCATTGAGTATCCGATCGCAAAATTCTTACGCGTCGGTGTCAAGTTTTAGTATAGGTTTTGAAAGTAGGGTTATCGTCTCCACAGGATTGTTATCGAATTTTATACTAAGTACTATAATTAAAATAGCTTAATTCTATCTAGAAATCGAAAAGAGATGGATTGTTTATTAAACTAAAAATTAAACTAAGAATTGGTTCGAGACAAATTATCAAACACGAGAAAATGAATTCTAGAGGTTGATTTCACCTAGTTATCCCCTATGTTCTCAATCCGGTTTATAAATTACAAGTTATTAATCTATAAGCCAATATTCCTACCGTTTATCACTTCCTCTCTCGAAAGTGCCAAGTGATTATAGGTTCCAATTTTCGATTTCGATATCTCTATAAAAATCATAAATTAAACCCTAATACGCTCAATGAATATTCATTCACCAACTTCAAAAGATTCATAAATCTCTCGATTCTATGAAACCCTAGGTTGTGCTATTCTAAGGTCATGTGTTCAACTACCTCTCTCGAACGTCATATTAAACACGCCAAACAATCTAAATTATTGATCAGATAATCCAGATGTAATCAAATCAAATAGCACAAATAGATTAATAAACATGCAAATTTCATTAACTAGAAATCAAAACATAGGTTCAAACATAAGTTACATCAATCCCCTAGAAAAATAGATTTAGTTCATAATGGATGTACAAAAACTCATGAAGAAGTAATTATACATTGATAGGGTTCAACAAAGATGCTAGAAAAATAATTCGAGAATGATTAAAGGAAGAATCTTCTCTGTTTCCGAAGATAGATGCCTTCGAATCTCGTCCCGAACTCTTTCTCCTTGCCCAAATCGTCCCCTTGTGCTCTCCAAAATGTCCAACCCCTGTTTTTTCCGTCCCTTGTTCTATTTATAGGCTTAAAACCCTAAAAACTCCGCCCAAAAAGGCCCAAAATACGCGTTGTGCCCAAACGCACGAGCAACGCGCGCTCTCCCCAAGCCAACGCTGTGCCGCATTATTGGTTGTTGTTGTTGGCCGAAGCCCGCGCCCTGTTTTTTATCGCAAGTGTCGCCCATGCAGCGCCCGGCGTGGCGCGCGCAGGCGCCCTTTCTCAAACGCTGACCAATTTCGACCCCGCACTGGGGCGGGGTTTTTGCAGCAAGGGGCCGATCTTGCTCGATATATTTCCGCTTTTTAGCTCCCATAATGCGATCTTCACCACCCAAACACGTTTTTAATCGTTTTTAACAAGTTTCGGCTATCAAGATCAGTCCGGATTCCCGAACGACAACTAATGACACAAACTCGACTCTAACAACACTAAAATACCCGAAAACAACGCAAAATCCTCGTCTAGAGTACTCAATACGTTGGTATAAAAACCAACTTAACAAATACCCCAAACTTAGACATTTGCTTGTCCTCAAGCAATTACACACTCTAAGAAAAAAACGACAAGCATGAAGGAAAACAAAATGAAGACGCATGACTCAACAAACCAACTGCGAAACTTCACAACCAAACTCATTCGTCAAATTTCGTTTTACTATCAATCAAACACGCATTTTCACAATGTGATCATGAAGGTGAAATGTTCATGCCAACTCCGTTTTCATTATCCAGATAGACTCACACAATCAAGTGTTTTCAAATTGATCCACTTTTTTAATATAGAAATGAGATGTTTACCGGACTCCATAGGCTTGTATTTCACACTAATCTCCACTAATGTAGGCTAATGTAACACAAGGATCAATAGGACTTTTAAAGCTTGTAATGTGGGCTTAGGGTAAGATAGGAAAATATAGGAAAAAGTGGCTCAAATCACCCAAACACACAATTAGCACTTCGAATCATCAATTAGCCCTACCCTTCACTTTTTGACATCCCCAATGTTTATGAACCTTTAATCCGCTGATTTTTCTCATTTTTGTTTTTCGGAACCCCCAAACTTATTCTTTTGCGTACATGGGGTTTCATATTTTATTTTCTCGGGCAACTTCATTCAATTAAATTCACACCCTTTCTCATTATACCTCATCAACTTCCAATATTTTTCTATACTTTGTGTGTATGAGTGATGGGTAATTAGGATATTCACATTTAGGCTCTGGGTATTAGATGGTTTGCCAAAGAAACGGGTTTATACGGCTCAAAGGGGAACACTACGGAAAATATAATACAAAGGTAGGCATTTAGGCTCGCTTATTCAAAGATGGCCTAAATCACTTCCTTAATGTTACTTCACCTAGATTTCGCCTCGACTAGTGATCGACAAGTTCTAGAATCCGGTGGGATCATAACGGAAACACTCAATCGCATAATTCATCCCCAAATAAATCAACAGAGTTAAGCACATAGATGGAATTAATGGAAAGAAGATCAAATCACGTTCAAACACATGCTCTTTTGACCGTTCAACTCATATTCAACAAATTCACTTAGTCATGCGGTTTCACGTTTTACAAACGACCCGACTCGACTCAGACTCTTTTTTTTTTTTTTTTTTTTTAACAAGACTCGACTCGAAGAATAAAAATAGACTACACCCCCAAACCGAAACGACATAGTCCCCATGGAGAGGTGAGAAAAGTACTTTCTCGATAATCTGGGACTAAGACTCCTCATCCGAGTCGTGTGGCGGAATGTAGGTGGTGCACACCGGCGGCGGTGGTGTAGGGAAGGGAAAGCGAGGATGTGATTGTCCATAAACTGCGCAAAGACCCGGCCGCGCTCATTCTCATACTCTTGTCATTTGAACTCGTGCGCCGCTTCTTGAAAGGCTACGGCTAAACGACGATGTGCTCGCCGCAGAATCGTAGGTAATATGCATGCATCGGGTCGTCTCCGAAATGCGGAAGGGTGGGACCGTTCGAGCCAAGAGGAAGTACCGCGGCATGATGGGAATGAGATGGTGCGTCGGCCGATTCAGCAGCAGCAAAGATCGGCGACGCAGCGGGTGCGATCATGGTCTATAATGTACCTTCGCCCCCGAGGATCAAGGACACCATCGTGCAGTGTCCTCGTAGCCGGAATGGTGGCCGAATCAATTGGCGCCTTAGGGCGCCTAAGGGCTCATTCTTCTCTAACACAATACCTTCGGCCCGTAACCAACCCGCAAATTAGAGCCGGCATGCACATGCCCCCCGTACTTTTGTGGCGAATAGCTTGATGAATAGATTCTGCGATAATCACTACGTCGAACTGGATGCCGTGTATAATAGCATATAACAACCGGGCACGAGACGGCGTGGCGCCACCGAGATGGCTGGTCGGCATCAAGTTCTGGCAAAGAAAGTGGTACCATGCACGACCATAACGACTCAGTGTCGTGTGAGAAAAAACCATTGTACCCCCACCTTCGTGGGCCGGGCGGCATTCGGTGCCGGGCCGACAGAGAGCATGGACAATCATATCTAAACCGGCCGCCGCAAAGAAAATGCGGTACGGGCTATGGTCAATCTGCGGGTAAAGAATAATACTCGAATATCCGCTGGGGTGTAAGTGATCCGCCGCCACATAGATAAACATTCGTTGGGTCCTCATCGGTCATTGGCATTGGCATAGAATTCTCTTGACAAGTATCGGTGCAAATGGCGGGGTGGTGCACACAACTTTTGCCACCGGGCGCTCCCGGATCATGCGCTGTAGATGACCATCCTGTGGTCCGGTTGGAAGCCCCTTTCGGCATTGATTCGCCGAGTCATTAGTTTGCCAAAAAATGTCTCTTGTGCGGCTTGGCTAACAAATCTCTATGTCATAGTCCGCCGAGGTAGATGCCTTTGCTTTGCCCTTACCCTTCCCCTTCCTAGTCCTTACCATGACTATCACCTAGCAAAATAAACACACAAACACAACACGTGGAAACATAAAACTCGGTGAGGATGAATAATCAACAAGCAAGGTGGTTAGAAAAATGCACCGAGTGTATGAATTAGCTACATTTCGAGATTACAAGTAATATTATGCATGATGGCACTTCTACAATGTCAAAATCTCAATGGGGCATTTTAACAAACACCTGGTGTGCGTGAAATTGGGAGAAAGTGATGAATGCAATTTTAGTACAATTCAATCCCAAAAATTTCACATCCAAACCTAGTTCTAACATGCTCAAGCTCAACACAATCACAACACAATTCAATATTCAACATATAAAGCTCAACCCACCCAATGCCTTAGCACAAAATGAAAGAATTTGGGGATGACCTTGGGGTGGGGTTTTGGAAGCAAGAAACTTACCAATTGATGAGTGGTGAGGATGAGTGTGATGTGTGGTGTGCTAGATTGGCTCCTTGTAGAGAGGGAAGGTGATTTTCGGGAGTGATGGTGAAAAAAATGGGGCTGGCCGTCGAGTTTAGGGGGAGGGGTGTGTTTTGGTGTGTTGAAATAAAAAAAACTGAGGCTAGGCACTTTATACAAAAATTCGACCACGCGCTTTGCAAACAAGCGGCTTTCGGATTGGCCATGCACGCGCCATACACATTTTCCATTGTACCATTTTTGGGGGCACTGCGCGCGCAGTCAGCTGGCACATTTTTTTCCTTTTTTTCGCTTTATATATATATATATATATAATCAGCGCACGTCTCGCACGCACAAATAAGAAAAAATCGGGGTGTGATGCAACTTGCTACTCCTAGAATGCAAAAACAAAAACAATGCAACTATGATGCAATTTAACGAAAGATAAAAAGAACTACTAAACTAAACCGATACTACGAAAGCAATAAGCGTGGCTTGGGTTGCCTCCCAAGAAGCGCTAAATTTACGATCTTGACCCAGACTTTGCTTCGGTCAATCACGAATCCGCATCTCCGAGCGGGAGATTGAGAATTTTCCGGCTTCATCACCAAGATAGTGTTTTAACCTTTTCCCATTAACTCAAACGTACGCCATCCTTACTCGCAACTCAACAAAGACCGAACGGCAAAACACGCCTCGATGACAAACGGCCCGCACCATCTCGATTTCAGATTTTCCGGAATAATTTCAACCGAGAATTGAATAATAATACCCTGGCCGGGGAGAAACTCGCCTCAAAATCATTTTATCATGCCATTTTTTTGTCTTTTCTTTGTAGATTTTGGCATTCTCATAGGCCTCATTCCGGAATTCCTCCATCTCATCAAGTTGCAATAGCCTATTCTCACCCGCGGCCTTCAAGTCAAAATTCAGTTTCTTCACGGCCCAATAAGCACGATGCTCTAGCTCGACCGGCAAGTGACATGCCTTCCCAAACACCAAGCGATATGGGGGACATACCAATAGGCGTTTTAAAGGCCGTTCGATATGCCCAAAGTGCATCATCCAACTTTTGAGCCCAGCCTCCTTGCGATTACTACTCGTAGAGTCTTCTCAAGGATTTGCTTCACCTCACGATTTGAAATTTCACTGTCCATTTGATTGCGGGTGGTAACTAAAGCAACCTTGTCTTACACCATACTTAGAAAGAAGGTTATTAAACAGTTTATTGCAAAAATGAGTACCTTCATCACTAACAATAGCCCTAGGAGTGCCAAAACGAGTGAATATGTGCTTGTGTAAAAATTTCAACACTACCTTGGCATCATTGGTAGGCGTAGCAATTGCCTCCACCCATTTAGAAACATAATCAACCACAAGAAGGATATATGCATGTCCAAATGAAGGGGAAATGGACCCATGAAGTCAATCCCCAAACATCAAACAATTCTACTTCCATCATGTTGGTGAGAGGTAATTCATGGCGTCGGGAAATGTTGCCAACTCGCCGCACTGTCCACAAGTCCGCAAAAAGTATATCAATCTTTGAATAAGGAAGGCCAATAAAACCAGATTGTAGTACCTTAGCGGCCGTGCGGGTTGGCCCAAAATGACCACCATATGGGGCAGAATGGCAATGCTGTAAAATCTCCTCTACCTCCTCTCGAGGCACACAACGTCGGATAACTGAATCCGCACACCTCTTGAACAAAAGCGGATCATCCCATAAATATGATTTAACATCATGCATAAATTTTTCTTTCGATGTGAAGTCAACCGGAGGCAAGACTTCACCGGCCGGATAATTCACAAAATCAAAGATACCATGGGAGATGAGCTTCGCTACCAAAATACGCTCATCCGGGAAAGACTCCTGAATCGGAACTTCAATTAGCTCATTGGGCTGGTCTAACCTCGATAAATGGTCGGCTACCACATTCTCGCTACCCTTCTTATCCCGGATCTCAATATCAAATTCTTGAAGAAGGAGAATCCATCTAATCAGTCGTGGTTTCGCATCTTTCTTTGCAAAAAGGTACCGAATAGCAGCATGATCAGTGTAAACAATGACTTTGGTACCCACCAAGTAAGCCCGGAACTTGTCAAATGCAAATACAACTGCGAGCATCTCTTTTTCCGTGGTGGTGTAATTTTCTTTCAAGGTCATCCAATGTCCGCTTGCATAATAGATGGCCTTGAAAATTTTATCTCGTCTTTGCCCCAACATTGCCCCTACTGCATAATCACTAGCATCACACATGAGCTCAAAGGGCTGTGTCCAATCCGGTACCACCATAATAGGAGCGGAAATAAGTGCCTTCTTAATGTGCTCAAAAGCGTGCAAACAAAGATCATCAAAACAAAAAGGCACATCTTTCTCGAGAAGATTACATAAGGGCTTGGTTATTTTTGAAAAATCTTTAATGAATCGACGATAAAAACCAGCATGCCCTAAAAAACTCCGAATCCCTTTTATGTTTCCCGGAGGTGGTAATTTTTCAATCGCCACTATTTTCGCCCGATCCACCTCTAATCCTGCCGCAGATACTCTATGACCAAGCACAATGCCTTCTTTCACCATGAAGTGGCATTTTTCCCAATTAAGCACTAAATTTGTGTCTTGGCACCTTTGTAAAACCAGAGATAAATTATGGAGGCAGTGATCAAAAGAATTACCAAACACCGAAAAATCATCCATAAAAACCTCCATAATTTCCTCCACCATGCCATGAAAAATGGACATCATACATCTCTGGAATGTGGCTGGTGCATTACACAACCCAAAAGGCATCCTTCGGAATGCAAAGGTACCATAAGGACATGTGAATGTGGTTTTCTCCCGATCCTCCGGAGCAATCGCAATCGATTATAACCCGAATATCCATCAAGAAAGCAATAGTAGTCATATCCGCCAACCTATCCAACATCTCGATCAATAAAAGGTAAGGGAAAGTGGTCTTTTCGAGTGGCTTTGTTCAGTTTCTGTAATCTATGCATACTCGCCACCCGATCACCGTGTAGATATTAACTCATTATTGGAATTTTTCACCACGTCATCCCCCTTTTTCGGGAACTACTTGATCGACTTACCTATGAGCTATCGATATGGCAAAAATGATGCCACCTTTAAGCCACCTAAGAACCTCGGCTTTGACTACTTTTTCATTCCGGATTAAGCCGTCTTTGGTGTTCAATAGATGGCTTGTAAGAGTCCTCCATGAGAATTTTATGCATCACTATAGAAGGGCTGATTCCCTTCAAATCGGCTATCG
Organism: Rehmannia glutinosa; assembly: GCA_016081115.2. NCBI lineage: Eukaryota > Viridiplantae > Streptophyta > Magnoliopsida > Lamiales > Orobanchaceae > Rehmannia > Rehmannia glutinosa. The sequence continues at coordinate 19,092 of JABTTQ020003165.1, forward strand.
ACCATCCCAGTGCAGATTTATGCATTCTCAAAATGCGCAACAACTTATCTAACTCCGAAGGGGATAGAGAGGCGGAGACTATTACCGGATGTGTATCATTCTCTCCCAAAAATGCATATCGGAGATGTGTAGGAAGTTCCTTCAACTCCGGAGTGACCTTCGGGAGTTCCTCAATGACTGTATCTCCCAAACTCTCCTTCAGACCCTTGCTTGTGTCAACCTGTGTGGCATCAAGAGACAACACGTAATCTAATAAATCAATGTCATCAAAATCATATTCTATACCTTACACTAGGGATTGGGTGAGACATCTTTCCAGTGGATCCACAGTAATATGTCGAGCTATTTCTGAGCGAGCACACTGCTCCGCCAAGTCTATGAAATGGCAAGTGTGTTGTTCTTCTTGGAATTTCATCGCATTATAAATGTTGAACATCACTTCCTCTTCATTAACTCGCAAAGTCAGTTCACCTCATTGAACATCGATTAATGCACGACCGTTGGCCAAAAATGGTCTCCCCAAAATTAATGGAACATCTCGATCCTCCTCCATATCCAGTACAACAAAGTCTGCCGGAAATATGAATTTGTCCACCTTCACCAAAACATCTTCGATTACACCTCGCGGATATGTAAGTGATCTGTCCGCCAATTGTAAGGTGATGGTGGATGGCTTCACCTCTCCAAGACCTAGTTTCCTGAAAACAGACAAGGGCATAAGATTAATGCTAGCACCAAGATCGCAAAGGGCTTTATTAAAAATAGAAGCACCAATTGTACAAGGGATAGTGAAACTCCCCGGATCTTTCAATTTCTATGGTAGCTTCCTTTGCAAAATAGCGCCGCATTCTTCTCGTAAGCTTTACTAGTCTCGAACTCGCCTCAACTTCTCTTTTTCGACATCACATCCTTCATGAATTTAGCATAATTAGGCATTTGCTCGAGTGCATCAAAGAAACGGGATGTTGATGTGAATTTTCTTAAAAATGTCCAAGAACTTCGAAAATTGAGAATCTAGCTTCTTTTTTCGAAATCTCCGGGGAAGGGGAGTGAGTTAGGCACTAGAACCGTAGAATCAAGAATGGGAGCGATTTAGGCTTGGTAGCCTCTCGTCCGCTCGTTGCTCGCTTATCTTCTTCTTGTTTCGACTCCTTCTCAATAGGTACTTTAATCGAAGGATCCTCTTGGGTGGAATGAGATGGAAGCTTAGGAGCATCATGCGCGCACCACTCCTCAACCTGGATGGCTTTACAATGTTCCCGGATTCACCTCAAGTATTACTTGGAAAATTTTCTTTCTTCTCTTTGAGAACTTATGGCGGTAGCTAATTGTCCCATTTGGGTCTCCAATGATCTAAGGTGTGTCTCAATAGTAGACATTTTTGTGCCCAAGTTATCAATCGTGCATCGCTCTATTCACCGATTTCTAGTCTCTCCAATAAATGTACCGAGTATTTTTCGAGCGATGTTTCTTCTCACCTACGGGTGCATTAGAGCTAGATGGATTGGTGTAACCCGGGAGGTGGATTCAACACGTTTCTATTATTTCTCAGTAGGAGAAGTTCTCATGATTGCGAAGTCCGGGTGATAATGAGTAGGTAATCGAGTACCTCGATTGTTAAAACCTCGGTTATTCACATAGTTGGCTTGCTCGTCATCGAATGTTGTAACCTCCCGAACGCGGCCGGTATTTCGGTGCATTGCGATGTTCCACCCGAATTCATGATGGCGCTTGTTTCGACAATGCCGATATTTGAGATGCTAATGCCGACATATGTTCCACTCAAGGACACCGCAACTTTCTTTGGTACTAATCATCGCCGAAGGCCATTGATAGTTGTTTGTGGCCATTTCTTCAAGAAGAAGTAATGCCTCGATCGGAGTTTTAGCCATCAAAGTGCCTCCTATTTGCATCTAGTATTGTCCTCGTATGCCCGTTCAAACCATTGTAAAAGTATCTTGGACTCTCTGCGCCAGTCCGCATAACCATGTTGTGGGCATCTTCTCAACAGATCCTTATATCGTTCCCAAGCTTCATATAGTGGCTCAAAGTCGATTTGTTGGAATTGAGCTATCTCGCTTTCAGTTGGAGCGTCTTCACGGGAGGGAAGAACTTTGTCATGAATTTTTCAGTCGGTCGTCCCAACTAGTGATACTCCCAGTGCGAACGTCAGAATTGGCCTGGCTTTATCCGGAGTGAGAACGGAAAAGCCTCACCTAATTGCCTCATCGACACACCATCATCTTGATGGTGTCACAAATCTCCAAGAATGTCGCCAAATGTGTATTCGGATCATCCACTGGACTCCCCAAACTAATTATATTTGAACCATGCTTATGAGGCCTGGTTTCAATTCAAATTATTTGCATTTATAGGTTGGCGCACAATTTCCGTGAGTAGTTCAGTTCAAGGCGTACGGAAATAATCCGGATTGCCCTTTCTCGTGCATCAGGTTATGGTGGCATATTCACAACCCGATTTCGTTATTCTCATTGTCTACAACGCCTGCCATTGCTCGATTCTTGCGGCTCGCTTTGTGCTCTTATTGCTCAAGTGTCCGCTCAATTTCGGATCAAAAGGAAGCAAATTAGTATTTTGAGAATCTCGCATAAACAAATAAATCAATGAGAAATATGAAATTATAACTCCTAAACTAGTCTAGATTAGTATTAAGACTACTTGGTAATAGTATTAGTTTAAAATAGGATAAAACAGTCCCCGGCAACGGCGCCAAAAACTTGATCGCAAAATTCTTACCGCAAGCGTACGGTGTCAAGTTTTAGTATAGGTTTTGAAAGTAGGGTTATCGTCTCCACAGGGATTGTTATCGAATTTTATACTAAGTACTATAATTAAAATAGCTTAATTCTATCTAGAAATTGAAAAGAGATGGATTGTTTATTAAACTAAAAATTAAACTAAGAATTGGTTCAGACAAATTATCAAACACGTAGAAAATGAATTCTAGAGGGTTGATTTCACCTAGTTATCCCCTATGTTCACAATCCAGTTTATATATTACAAGTTATTAATCTATAAGCCAATATTCCTACCGTTTATCACTTCCTCTCTCGAGTGCCAAGTGATTATAGGTTCTAATTTCTGATTTCGATATCTCTATAAAAATCATAAATTAAACCCTAATACGCTCAATGAATATTCATTCACCAACTTCAAAAGATTCATAAATCTCTCGATTCTATGAAACCCTAGGTTGTGCTATTCTAAGGTCATGTGTTCAACTACCTCTCTCGAACGTCAAATTAAACACGCCAAACAATCTAAATTATTGATCAGATAATCCAGATGCAATCAAATCAAATAGCACAAATAGATTAATAAACATGCAAATTTCATTAACTAGAAATCAAAACATAGGTTCAAACATAAGTTACATCAATCCCCTAGAAAAATAGATTTAGTTCATAATGGATGTACAAAAACTCATGAAGAAGTAATTATACATTGATAGGGTTCAACAAAGATGCTAGAAAAATAATTGAGAATGATTAAAGGAAGAATCTTCTCTGTTTCAAGGAAGATAGATGCCTTGAATCTCGCCCCGAACTCTTTCTCCTTGCCCAAATCGTCCTTGTGCTCTCCAAAATGTCCAACCCCTGTTTTTCCGTCCCTTGTTCTATTTATAGGCTTAAAACCCTAAAAACTCCGTCCAAAAAGGCCCAAAATATGTTCGTGCCCAAACATGTCTTTGCGGCGCTAGAAATGGTAAAGGCCGCTGCTGCGCTCTCCCTAAGCCTTTGTAACGCAGCTGCAGCAGCTGGTTGTTGGGTGCTGCAGCGCGCCCTGTTTTACTGCAAGTGTCGCCCATGCGGCGCGCCCGGCGTGTGCTGCAGCCGCCCCCCTTTCTCAAACGCTGTTGTACCAATTTCGACCCCGTGCTGGGCGCTGGGGTTTTTAGCCACTGGCGCTCGATCTTGCTCGATATATTTCCGCTTTTTAGCTCCCATAAATCAAGTTTTTGTATAGGTTTTGAAAGTAGGGTTATCGTCTCCACAGGGATTGTTATCGAATTTTATACTAAGTACTATAATTAAAATAGCTTAATTCTATCTAGAAATCGAAAAGAGATGGATTGTTTATTAAACTAAAAATTAAACTAAGAATTGGTTCGCACAAATTATCAAACACGAGAAAATGAATTCTAGAGGGTTGATTTCACCTAGCTTATCCCCTATGTTCTCAATCCAGTTTATAAATTACAAGTTATTAATCTATAAGCCAATATTCCTACCGTTTATCACTTCCTCTCTCGAAAGTGCCAAGTGATTATAGGTTCCAATTTCTCGATTTCGATATCTCTATAAAAATCATAAATTAAACCCTAATACGCTCAATGAATATTCATTCACCAACTTCAAAAGATTCATAAATCTCTCGATTCTATGAAACCCTAGGTTGTGCTATTCTAAGGTCATGTGTTCAACTACTCTCTCGAACGTCAAATTAAACACGCCAAACAATCTAAATTATTGATCGATAATCCAGATGCAATCAAATCAAATAGCACAAATAGATTAATAAACATGCAAATTTCATTAACTAGAAATCAAAACATAGGTTCAAACATAAGTTACATCAATCCCTAGAAAAATAGATTTAGTTCATAATGGATGTACAAAAACTCATGAAGAAGTAATTATACATTGATAGGGTTCAACAAAGATGCTAGAAAAATAATTGAGAATGATTAAAGGAAGAATCTTCTCTGTTTCGGAAGATAGATGCCTTGAATCTCGTCCCGAACTCTTTCTCCTTGCCCAAATCGTCCCTTGTGCTCTCCAAAATGTCCAACCCCTGTTTTTCCGTCCCTTGTTCTATTTATAGGCTTAAAACCCTAAAAACTCCGCCCAAAAAGGCCCAAAATACGTTCGAGGCCCAAACGCACGCGTTGCGGCGCTAGAAATGGGCCGGCCTGCGCGCCTTTCCCCCCAAGCCAACGCGGCTGCAGCCTTTGGTTGTTGTTGGCGCTGCAGCGCCCTGTTTTTTGCAAGTGTCGCCCACCGCTGCTGTGCAAGGCTTGGCGTGGCGCTGCGGTGCTTTTTTTGTTCTCAAACGCTGTACCAATTTCGACCCCCGCGCTGCGGCGCGGGGGTTTTGGCGCTGCGGCGCTCGATCTTGCTCGATATATTTCCGCTTTTTAGCTTCCATAATGCGATCTTCACCACCCAAACACGTTTTTAATTGTTTTTAACCATTTTGGCTATCAAGATCAGTCCCGATTCCCGAACGACAACTAATGACACAAAGTCGACTCAAATGACACTAAAATACCCGAAAACAACGCAAAATCCTCATCTAGAGTACTCAATACGTTGGTATAAAAACCAACTTAACAATATCCTAAGAAGATACCTTCATCAGCTTTAGCATCAAAAGCCTTTAAATTATCTTTGCCATTGTTATGGATGAAGCATTTGCATCCAAATATTCTGAAGTATGCAACATTTGGCTTTCTCCCGTCCAAATCTCATAGGAGTCTTTGTCACCGCCTCATTTTATCATGCATCTATTTTGAGTATAGCATGTTGTGTTTGTTGCTTCACCCCAAAATCTTTTAGCGACCCTGTTTGACCTAACATGGTCCTTCGCTTCTTTGAGAGTTATATTCCTTCTTTCTCGCAACTCCATTTTTTGTGGAGTCCTTGTGCGAGATAATTCATGACCAATACCATTTTCAATACAACATCGAGTTATTATACTATTGACAAACTCAGTTCCTCTGTCAGATCTTATTTTGATAATGGTTTGACTTTTCTCATTTTGGATCCTCTTCATCAGCTATGGTAGTTTTTGGAGAGTTTCTTTCTTCTTACACATGAATATTGTCCATGTATATCTTGAGTAGTAGGTGTATTTCTTCCCACTTATGATGGCTGGTTCAATTGGACCAAATAGATCCATATGTAGCAGGTGTAATATTTTTGTTGAAGATGGACATGTCTTTTCTTTGAATGATGATTTGATCTGTTTTCCCTTCTGACATGCATCACATATACTCTCCTTCTTGTATACTGAGTCTGGAAGTCCTTCCACAAGATTACTTCTTGCAAGTTTGTTAATAGTTTTAAATTTCAGGTGACCCAGCTTCTTGTGCCACAGCCAACTTGATTCAGATGTGCTCTTTGCTAACAGACAGGTGCTTGGTGTTGCAGTTGACCAATCTACCACATACATGTTCTTTTGTCTGCATCCTTGCAACACAACTTCATTGGATTCAGTGTCCTTGATTTGGCATATACCCATGTTAAATCCAACATTGTAGCCTTTGTCACAGAGTTGACTTATGCTTAGCAGGTTGAAGTTGAGTCCTTCAACATATGCAACATCTGTGATTTCTAATCCATTTTTCTTGATGGATCCAATGCCTCTTATTTCTCCTGGAGCTTCATTTCCTCCGAATATGACTTTTGCACCTTTAACATCCTTGAATTTTGAAAAAATTTTCTTATTTCCTGTCATGTGTCTGGAACAGCCATTATCCATGTACCAGGTTCCTTGGCACTCATTTGCTCGCTCCTTGAACCGCAATCAAGGAAATTAAGTTTTAGGTACCCATACCGCCTGGGTCCCGAGGGGTTATTATTATAAGATGATCCAACCAACCTATAGCCAAATGATTTGACTCTAAGGGGTTGCCATCTATCAGTCCCATAATCATAATTAATTTTGGCAAATTGCTTGGGGGTTTTAGGTTCATACGTTTGTCTCTTTTGCTGTATGCTGTGTATGTGTTTTAGCAATTGCCTTCTTTGGGTAGTGTGCTATCTCCGAGTGTAGTGCCTTGGTGCATATGTGTCTTTGGTAAAAGCCCTTATTTCTTTGGAATGGCCTTTCTTGAGTTCTAGGCCTTTGCCACTTAGGCTTGTATTCCATAGATCTTTGATGATAGTTCACATTATTCCAATCAGCTTGGCTTGGGTACTTTCTACCATTCCCATCATATGTGTTTCTTTTATAGAACTTCGGGGTTTTTGGTAGCTCTGTTTCTTCTTTACTGAGTATCTCCTTTTTGGAGTTTTTGAGAAATTCGGGCCGGATTTCTTCTCGATGTCCTCTCAAAGACACTCAACGGTCATTTTCCTTTTCCTTTATAACCAAGGCCGTATGCTTGTGATTGTGCTTTGGAATAAATGTGTGTGCACCATTTGGAGTTTTGGATTTTAGAGATACTTCATTACTTGAAGATCCTTTTTCCAAAATCACTTTTGGAGCTTCACATAGCATAGAGGAATTAAATCCTAAGCCTGTCTTATCTCCACATTCTCTTTGACTCATAATAAGATCATCCAATGATTTAGATGCCTTAGTGAATGAGGCAATCACATTTTTGAGGTCATTCTCCTCTTTTCTATAAAGCCTATCTCGCTTTATTAGCTTAGCATTTTCAGCCTTTAGACTTTCATTCTCATCAACTATTTGACTTAGAGTACTCGGCTCCTTAGTGTGAGTTTGGCTCTTGAGTAGGTTGTTTTCCTCATTTAGTAGTGTGTGTGAGGATTTAATGTGTTCAAAATCTTTCATCATTTTGCCTAATGAATTATAAAGATCAGCGGGTGATGAAGTGTGTGTCACAATCACTATCACTAGTATATCGAGTGTGATGAGTTAGAGTGTACCTTATCTTCTTGGTCGAGTTGGTTTTGTTCTTTAGCCATTAGACGAGATCAAGGCTTCTTCTTGAGTCACTTGAGTAGTCACTTCACTACTCTCCGAGTCTCTGTTGTGTCTTTTGACTTGGTCAGACGTGACGTCCCGATCTCTGCAGCCAACATTGCCTTTCTCTTTTCCCCGTCTTCTTTCCCGAAGAATTTTCTTTCCTCTTCATTCCGTGCTTGTTGACTACAGGATATGGGCATTCAATGGCATAGTGACAGGTTCACTGCAGTTCAGATAGATTTTCAACTTTTTGATCGATTCTTTCCATCCTTGCATTGTCAGTTCTTTGATATTCAACTTTCTGATGCTCTGCTCTCTTGGGTGGTCTATCTTCCCTTGATTTGGAGGGTGCTGAGTGTCTTCTGGAGGATTCACCTTTGCTTCTTTTGTAGTTCTTATTGAAGAACTTGTTGAACCTTTTAACCATCAGGGCAATCTCCTCTTGGTCAATGACTTCTTTGACCTCAACTCTCTTGCCATCCTTAACAATTAGAGCAGCTGTTTTGGGCACAGTTGTCTCCTCTTGGTCTTTTCTTCTCAGCTCAAATTCGTAGGCTTTGAGATCTGAGAATAGTTTATGGTTGAATGTCTTTGATAGGTCCATGGAATGTCTCATGGCCATGACTTTCATATCCCACTCAGTTCGGAGACTTCATAGAATCTTCATACACATTTCTTTCTGTGTATATTCATTTCCAAGTGCAGACAGTTCATTGGTAATTTCTGTGAACCGAATTGTCTTCAAATGGTTCCTCTTCAACTGATAGAAGTTGTCTTTCCTTCACTGAGATGAGTGTTGGATTGATTTCCTTCGTAATATAGGCTTGAGGATTAATCTTGAATGACTTGAGAATATTTTTGGTTTCTGATTCAAATGTTTGCTTGAATGTTTTTGGTTCAGGTAACCTTCTCTCAGAGTGATTCCTCAGCCTTTTATAGTGATCTTTCAAAAATCTGCCCGTTGAAGAGATAGACTTATTTTTGAAAGTCACTTGTGGTCGTTGGCTTGTCTCGTTGCGATCCTTGGAATTGCCATTTCCTCGTATGAATGATTCTTGACTTTTCGGTGTTCGACACATGTGCAAAGATGCTTCCCATTGGTTTATTCCTTTTGCACGCTTCTGGAACTGAGCACTTCAAGAAAGACAGTATGGAGGTATTACTTGTTTAAGTAATTCTCTTGATTTCTGTGCAACGGATCTCTTTCAGTTATCTCGACTTGACTACATTTTCTTAACATCCCCAGGTGACTTCGAGTCAGCTTCCAATCATTGGATGACTCTTCTGTCACTTCAACTTGAGACATGGCTATCTTAAGTTGACTTGACTGATACATTACTCAGTTGCATCTCAACTGCACCTTCAGTCGAGTTCCTGTCTTCTCTTCTTTGCCACACTCAGCTGCCTTGCAGCGGAGTCTTCCTTCTTATCTCCAGTTGTCTTTTTGCATATTCAGGCATAGCTGACTTGACTCAGCTCGACCAGCCCTATCTATTACAATGCAATTTATAACAAAAATGGGGTGCCAACTTTCTATTCTAAGTTTTACATGGCATTCATCAAAATCTACAAAATAATTTCCCAAGAAAATGGTTTGATTTCTTAATATTTCTGTATGATTCGATAGGACATGTTTATTGCTTTCATCGTGTATTATTTGATGTTGGGTTTTCTCAAATTTATATGAGGTTGCTTATATGAAGTTTACATTGCCTTCTTAGGAATTGGATTTATGCTCTGATAGTACATGGTGTTTGATAAATGGTTTTATCATGATTTTGTTTTTATACCAAAACTATGTTTTTAAAGGTTGTCCAAATACTCATTAATGATTTAAAATGGTTTTAATATTTTCCGGAGTATTTCTTCAAGTTTATTTTCGACAAAAATTGGACAACACATTTAATGATATTGCATCAATGGGTTTCTACATCGAAACTATGTTTCTAAATGTTGTCCTAATACTCCCGATCGATCTAAAATGTTTTTACTATTTTTTCGGAGTATTTCTTGAAATTTATATCGGACAACACTTTTGATGTTTATGTGGTAATGTGTTATTCCATCAAAACTATATTTCTAATGTTGTCCAAAATACTCCCGATCGATTTAAAATGTTTTTACTAATTTTTTGGAGTATTTCTTGAGGTTTATTTTCGACAAAAATCAGACAACATTTCATTGTGGAGGTCGACCGGTCGACCAAAGAGGCGACCGATACCTGGGAACGAGTTTCTTGAAACAGAACTCGCAGAAACCTCAAAATGGTTAGGGGTGACCGATCCACCTAGGGGGAGACCGATCGCACCCCAGGGCGACCGGTCGACCACCCCCTGGACCGGTCCCCCAAGTGTATTTTTGCTGCGTTCTTTCAAACTTCTATTTGTGCGCGACCGGTCGCCCTCAAGTTTGCCAGAAAATTCTAATCGTTGTGCAGCAGACAAACCTTCCTTAAATTGTGGGATTGATTTCTAACAGCTATATTCTTGATTTTAATTGTATTTTTTTGTAGATTTCCAATCCCCAAGAGGAGCCTATGCTTGATCAATCATCTCCTATAAATAGAGGAAGTTTTGGAGCAACCAATACAACACTTGAGATACAACACAACAAGATACATTCCAAGCAAACACTTGTTCTTCATTGTTATTATTCTTGTTGTAATTTGCATAGCTTATCACTTTCACATCTTGAGGTCTAGGCTTTCTTTTCTTGATTACACTTGCACTCAAATTGTATTATTCATTATTGAGTTGTAATCTTGATTTTGGTCATCATTCAACACAAGACATCCTTGTGAGTATTCTTGTGGAAACAATACACTTGGGTGATCTAGGTGATAGGTGTTTCAAGAGTGTGGTGCTCTTGAGGTGTTGAAGAATTTAATATTCTTCAAGATTGAAGATTGTGGTGATCTTCAAAGGTGTCGTTGAAGGAAGATTGTGGTAATCTTCAAAGGGAGATTGTGGTAATCTCCAAAGGTGGTGTTGAAGAAGAGTGTGGTGCTCTTCAAGGTGTTGTAAGTTGAATTTGTATTAATTTTGGTAATTAATAAAATTCTTTTTCCTTTTCAAAACCCATCACGGATATACTGGGGTGGTAGAGCCCGTAGTCCCTAGGTGGGGTGAAGCTCTATAAATCGACATGTGTTGTTTACAATCCGTACCTTTATTATTGTCTTGGCTTGTTTTGTTCGAAAAAGAGGACATAATCGAAAAGATGGAGATAATCTATTCACCCCCCTCTAGATTATCATAGCCGCTTGGACTTACACATGGCTTTTGCTTTCATGGTATATTTTGATGATGTGCGTATTTTAACTTTTTTTCTGGGGTTTTGATGTGTTTTTGAAAGTGTTAATTGGAATGGCGAAAGGTAGCCGGAAAAGGAATGTTGTATACAGTAGTGAGGAATACAAGGGGGGATCATATTAATATTGGGAGAGGGGAAGTTGTTTTTATTGTACACAAATATTGACCCTTTAATAGTATATGAAGTTGTGATTGCTTCCTTGTTAATAAATTCATGCTTTTATAGTACATTTTTTTTCTTTCATGGCACATAGTATATGTTTTGCTTTTTTGGAATAGTTAAAATTAGTTAGCAATTAAAAATTATCAATGAAGCAAAAAACCAATACTAACGAAGCAAAAAATCATTACTATCATTACAATAATTTATAAAGTTGCAATGAATTATAAAGTTGCAATGAATTAAATCAAAGATAGATGAAGTAAACAACAATAGTAACGAAGCAGAAAATTATTACTATCGTTGCAAAAAATCAATACTAAAGAAGTAGAAAATCATTACTACCGTTTTGGATGAAGAACCGTGAATGGCTAGAGGTGAGAGAAATCACAAATCTTTTCCATATCCAAAATTATAACCATCCATAAATAAAATCAGCATTTTTTTTGGTTTTGACTTTTATAACCTTAATGAATAAATAACGAAGCAGAAAATTATTACTATCGATTGCAAAACACCAATACTAAGGAAGTAGAAAATCATTACTCCATAAATGGCTAGAGGTAAGAGAAATCACAAATCTTTTCCATATCTAAAATTATAACCATCCATAAAAAATATCAGGGTTTTTTCGGTTTGACTATTATACCCTTAATGAATAATATTTTGGGAAAAATAGAGTAAAAATTGATTTAATATCAGCCATAGATTGAAAGAGTCAAATGGATAGGATGTGTCCCTACATTCTTACCTGGAGACCCTGGACTCATATAACCCTCTCTTTATATATATATATATATATATATATATATATATATATATATAGGGAAAAGATCATGTAAGACCACCCTCCTTGGTTAGTCCATAGGACTAAATCTACACCATTCAAATAGTAAATCAATGGCCAAGATATATTACAATATATACAACATTTCATAAGTAAGTATACAACATAAGGGATAAAATAGGAATGCAGGAAATTAAATTTAGTAACCGCTTCCTAAAAATTAGGGACGTGATTTTGTATTGATCATGTCCCCATAATCAAGCGATTCACCTTTCTTTTCTCTCCCTTACCATTCGAACCTGCAATTTATTTAAACATGGCAACAAAATCATGCAACAATTAATGAAAAGTATACAATTACATTAAACTAACTATACATTAAAACATTACTAAGTATACATAAACAATTAACTAAGTATACAATTACACTAAACAACCTGTACATTAAAACTTTACCAAGTATACAGAAACATTTAACTAAGTATACAATTACATTTAGCTAACTAAACATTAAAATAATACTAAGTATACAGAAATATTTAACTAAGTATACAATTACATTGAATTACTTATATAACTAAGTATACAATTCCATTGAACTAAGTATACAAATCCACAGAACTAAGTATACAAATTCACTAAACTACTTATATATATTATATATATATATATTATATATATATTCTTTCATAAGGCAGCCTCTTAGCATAAGACAGTGTAGGTTTTTTTATTATTTTTTTTTTGTTTTTTTTGCGTAAGTCAGTGTAGGTTGATCTTATCCATCTACTCCTTTTGATCAATAGTCCAGATGCCTATTATAATTACATCATTTATCAATTAATTAAAAGATGAAAAGGACAAAATAGTAACTACCATCCTGTAACAAACTTCCCATAATAACGCCCCTACAATTATGGATGTGATGAAGATCACATTTCAACCGAAAACACAATCACACAATATCGATTTCCCTATCTCTCTTTCTCTCTCTCTCTCTCTCTCTCTCTCTCTCTCTCTCTCTCTTCTTGCAAAACTGGAGAAAAAACAAAAATCAAAATCAGGCGAGCAAAAAATTGCGAGATACACCATGGAAGATCAATATACTCATCAACATCAAATTAAGTGAAGTGTCAATGGAAAATACATAAGAAAATATCGAATTTGCAGGCGACAAAATTGGTATGTATATTTCTGATACGAAATAACAATATTGCAATATGCCATAATTATCTGCAAATTGTCTAAAAACAACCATGTTTACTTGTTTACACATTCACTCATTTGAATAACAAACAAATCACATATAATTAGTGTTTTTTGATGTATAATTTGAAACGAACGATGTACATTTAGTTTATCTTTGAACCTTGGTAAATTGAAAAAGTAACAACTTAATTTTGGTCCAACGGAAAAAGCAATGCACAATTAATTTATTTTGATGCATATATTGTTTGTACGTAATCTATAACTTTATAAACACGATGCATAAATGTTTTATATTCATCCAAATGATTAGTGCACAGTTAATTCTTATGTTGAAAATGACCTTTGTTATTTTGATTCATACATTGAAAATGTGATGCATAACTAGTGTATAATTGATGCATAATTACTAATCAAATAATTCATATTTAACTTGATGTGTAACTTGTGCACATTAAAAAATAGTGAAAATAGGGATTGGTAAAAATTTAAGTATAAAGATAATGATAATGTGGTGCATAAATAGGAAAAAAAACAGTGGATATTTAGTTGTTATTTACGAACATGTGTAAATATAGGTCCCAAAGGATGATAGTGTAAAGTCTAGAAGAGGGGGTTGAATAGACTTTACCAAACTTTCAATTTTAGTCCTTATAAAATCAGAGTTTAGTCACAAGTCAGCTGGGTCCTTAGTCGACAACTTAGTTTACCTTCACAGTAGAGTTAGCCACTCAACAGACTTGACTAAGCTGTTGATAAAATAACTCATCTGATTCAGTTAACTCTTTAGAAATTTAGTAGACTTGGTTTTACAGCGGAAGACTTTTACCTTTTGATTTAAAATACATTTCTAACACTTGTTTTAGGCTTAGTTATTATCAGTTGACTTAGCAAATATAACAAACAACAATAAATATATGCAAGAAATAAAGTGTTGAATGTAAATAACATAGAGCAATTTTTATAGTGGTTAGAGGATGGGGTAATTTCTCTAATCCACTCTTCTCCAACCCTTGGAGGTAATCTACTAAGTAACATTGACTTTGTTACAAAATGGTGTCAGTCCAAGCTAGACCTTGATCACACAACTGGCTTTGCTTCTGGGACTCAGCTTCTTCACAAGACAGATGTCCTGCTACCTCAGCTCCTTTAGACTCTTGGATTTGTTCACACAACTCTCCAACAAGTCCAATGCTTCTGGTTCAAACTGGAACCTCACTAAACTTCCTTCAACCTTGGATGTATAGACCCATTGTCTTTAAACAAGATTTTCTTCTTCAACAGTTTGAAGTTGTCTTTCCTTCACTGAGTATGTTGGATTGATTTTCTTCGATATTTAGGCGTGAGGATAGTATTGAATGCTTGAGAGATTTTTGCTCTTATTTGTAGGTTAGTGTCTATTACTTTGCTTGCATCCATAACCTTCTCTCAATGGATTCCTCAGCCTTTTATAGTGCATGTTTGAAACATATATCCGTTGAAGAGATAGTTTTTGTTGGGTTACAATTTTCGGTTATTTTATTGTTCATATTTTGCGTTGTGTCATGGGTATTACGCAAATGAATCCTTTAGGACAGTGCGTACATAGCACGCCTCGAAAATTTAATTTGTGCTCGAGTGATATAGTCGCGACTCGAATTAGTTTTGCAACCTAAAAATTATTTTTATTTTGCTGATTCAAAAGCTTACCCAAAACTCTTCGTTTTTCTACCATACTATTATTTCCTTATTTTTTGCTTAAGTGAAATTTTCACCTTCTTAATTTCAAATAATATTTACAGCACGTTATATCTATGGATGTCAATGGGTAGGGTACCCACTCATTTAAGGCTATCCATACCCGAACTCTATAATATTATACTACATGTACCCATCCCAAACCCGATTAAGAACCTATATCTATTACTCATACCCATCCCAAATCCATTTCTCGATACTCGTGTACTACCCGTACCCGCCTAAAACCCGTTTGTTTTATATAAAAACTTATAATTATATGAATATTTATATAATTATTAAATGGACACCCTAGCAAAAACTAATTATTCTATAAGAAAATGCTAATATGTTAAATTCTTAATAAATATAATAATTAATCATTTTAATTTTGTAGGTCACTAAAGGCTATCATCATTCGTCAACTAAATATAAAACATCACAATACATTCCTTAAGATTATAGAATCAACACTGGTAGTTTGGTATATCATTTAATTTATAAAACTACACCATCAGAAAAGTAGTTTTATCAAGCTTGGCAAAGATAAAATAGAGTTGATATGATCACAAATTCAAAATAAATGACAACTTTATAGCTTCTTTGCAAAAAATAAAAATTTATGTTGGGCTTATATGAAAAAACGTATAACGTTAGATGAAAAAATAAATGAAAGTTACTAAGGGATAAACGGGTTCGGGTAGTGATGGGTATCCGAGGGGTAAAATCATACCCTACCCATATATAAATGGATAGTAATTTCTCATCCCATACCCGTCCCAAATTCAAAAATAACTATCCATACCCGTCCCATTAGGCTCGGGGGTGGGTACCCGCGTCTACCCATCCCGCTGCCATCCCTAGTTATATCTAATAGTCTACATATTTCATAGGGTGGCTTGTGCAGTCCATTTGTTCCTCTCAGCCGACCAATTGTCTCTACATGGGGCTAGCGCCGCTACCTTGATATCCTATACCGTTGGAAGCATTTTTGTTGATATAACTATCTGAGCTTTCAGTATATGAACACTAGTCTAATTCTTCTTCCCTAAGTTTTTTGATGGGTTAGAATTTTCGGTTCTTATGTTGTGTACATAGCACGCATCGAAAAATTTATTATGTCACACCCCAAACGCGACGCTACGACGATCAATCACTTAAACAGAAATAAACCCAACATTCTAGAAAATGATGCAATAATCCCAAGTGAAACAAGGTCTAAAGCAGCGGAAAACTATAAGTACAACACGATTACAAATACATCTCCACAACCAAATAGCTTACAGTCCACAACTAGGAAATAAAGTACACATCATATCATCAGCTTAAGTGTCAAAGGGTCCTACGCCCTTAAATTACAGTCCAGAATGGTAAAAGAAAATAAAAGAGTCCAACAGTAGAAAAATAAAAGAAAACAGTCCGGCAACATAGATATCATAGGAAGTAAGTCCAACAGGCGGAGCACAAGAATTCAATCCAAGGCAGGTTCAGCTTCTTCGACAAAGTCATCTTCTAAGGTTAGAAAACAGGAGGGGGTGAGACAGTAAATCTCGGTGGATGGGGTGATTGTGTGCAAGTGTGGCGATATGTATATAGTTAATGCGAGAAATTTAGTTGTATGAAAGCGCGTGAGAGATGATGCATGTTTTCACACACAGTCCACAATCGTCGTGATAAATATATTTAAGTAATATACTTATACAGTTAAGAAAACAGTTTGTGGTCAAGCAGGCACTATGGTCCAAGAAGACAGGAGGATTGCGCCAATCCTATGCAAGACAAGTAGCGATTGCGTATGGATTTGTAGCGCCAACCTATGCAATACAAGTGGAGGTTGCGTACGGGTTTGTAGAGTCAACCAAACAGGTCCAATTAACTCCAGAATCGTGTGGATCAGACAGCAATTCCTTCGTTCTTCCTTGTAACTCCCCAAGCAAGATGGTCCAAGACCTGTCACCTTATCGCTCCATAGGCAAAAACAAACCCGTGGAGCTAGCAAGGCTCGGATTTGTCATAATCATGATTATACCTCAAGTACTACGACCCGCTTCCTTGGACAAACTCCGTCCCTCGGTTGCGGGATTAAGGACGATGGGGCCGGAGAGTGGAATAGCAGCCGAGCTGCCCGGTTCCATCCCTGACGTATCCACTCCGATCGTGAGCTCGACACACCAAGTTGGTCGAGGATAAATTAAATACATGTTCAGGTAGTCAACCAGTGCAAATGAGTATATTGATTCGGGAAGATTATTCATGAAAAGTTTTGAAAATTTGCGTAAGGTAATTATGGTGTTGGAGGAGTTATTTGGATGAAGATGATTATCAGGAGGATAAGCAATCTTCGATATCTTGAAAGATTAGGTGGAACATAAGTCCGTTATAGATTCGAAATCGCAAGACGAGGATGTCGCCCCACGATCGCGTATTAATCGGTCAAGACAATCCGATAAATCAAGGGATTTTGAGAAAATAAAATATTTTAATCAATAAGTAAAGTCATAGGGTCCATGGATGTTTCTTTAAAATAAAAATAATTCGAGTTAGGTCCTTGTAAAAAGAAAATTTTCAAATAGCCCCGTTTTGTAAAAACAAATTCTTTTGGGGTTAAAAATTGAATAAATAAATGTCCCGACCTTGAAATATTATGAGGTCAGTTCCTAAATTCTATAAATTGTTCAGATATTTAGGTTTTTAAAGTTTTGAGGTCGAGTTTTTATAAAATTCCCACATTGGCCCCAAATTTGTTAAAATTGCCATTTCGGGTTCTAAGTTTAAAATAATTGGAACTCACAAACCAGAAGGGATTTTAATATGATTCCAGTTGTAAAATGTCACTAAGGTCAGTGGGATATTGGAACAAAAGTAGTTTTAAAAAGAAGTAAGTATAGGTCCCTTAACTTTTGAAAATCTCGTTTTTGTCCCATTTTGAAATAATTGCCTTTAAGGCTTTTAGTGGTCCAATTGTTATGAAATTTGAACCTTGGGTCCAAAATATAATTATGTTATAGTTAAATTAGTATTTCCAGGTGCATGGACTGCATAAGTCCTGGAAATTGTATTTTGGTCCTCAAGTTTAATCTTTTACACTTTGGTCCCTCAATTTTTATAAAATTACTTTCCAAGCTCTAAATACTTAGATTTTTGGAATACACTTAAAATATGTTATTTCCAGTCCCTCAAGAGTTAAAATTTCAAATTTTCAAATTAGGGTCTGGTACAGTTTTGAAATTTGCAAAATAGCCCCTAAACTTCTAAAATTTTACAATCTAGTCCTTGGGCTTTTTAAGGGTTGATTTTATTTATCTAAAAACTCTTAAACTTTATTAAAATTTCAAAACATAATTTTTGAACCTGGGTTCAGTCCCAATAATTGAAAATTACAGAGGGTGTCCCTTAAGTTTTATTTTCTTGCCATTAAGTCCACCAACTTTCCATTTTTGCATTTTAAGTCCAAAAATCGAAATTTAATAAATTATGCTCGACTTGTCTAGGTTATAAGTCATACAAAACTTGGATTTCAAGAGTCATAAACATACATGTCCATTTCATGCAAGCATTCATCAAGTACAACAATAAAGTGTACATGTATATCCTATTTTTCGATAAATAGCATTTTCGAGCAACACTTGAGAAATTTTCTAACTTGATACAAGAAAATATCATGCAATACATAATATATATCTCAATTACTCAATAACAAAATACTACATGCATATTTTTAATTTAAAACACCTAGAAGTTGAAAGGATTTTTCCACCCACCTTAAAGATCGGTTTGTTGGTGAAAATGGGATAAATCTCTCTCGATGAAGGAGTGACTTAGGTCAGCCCATAAGTCAAGGAATATCAAAAAACAAATATAGGAGTTAGAAGAATGTGGTTAAAAATCTAGGGAAAAGAAGAAGATGCTGAGAAAATTGGAAATACTACACTTACCTTGTGTAGTGAGTAAAATGTGACTAGTAATGGCATCCAAGTGTAAAGTTTTGGTCACCCTTAATGTCAACCACCAAGGTCAGACCCTAAAACTCCAAAAATGAAAATGGAGTGTCAAAATTTGGAAAATAGAAAGAGAAGAAGAAAAGGTACTAAAAATTCCATTTCTTACCTTGTAGTCCAATTTCTTAACCATTTTTCTTCAAGATGACAAGTCTCTTAATATCTTCAATGGTCTTCTAAGTAAACCTCAAAATCAAAAATCAAACTTAATTAGGAGGTGAAAGAGATGAGTTAGGTGATATCAAAAATGGATTGAACAAAAAATGTTTCTTAACTTTGGAGTGTATTTTCAAATTTTTTTTTTGAAGAGTAGGGAGATGAATTCTTGAAGTTTTTGGTTAAGTGTTTGTGAAGAAGAAGAATAAATGTGTAGAGAGATGTTGGAGGATTTTTAGAGAGAGAGAAGAGGAAATACAAGACTTAGAAAAATTTTGTGTTGGTGAATGAAGTGATGAATGAACTTGAACAATTTCTTGCCCAATTAGGCCTCTTGGCCGTCTACTTTGAGGAAAGAGGGGATAAAAATTTTGTTTTGTTTTGATTAAATGATTTGTGAGGTTAATAATTGGGGAATTAAGACATAAAATAGTAATAGGCAACTTTACTAGGGACAAGTAGCCAAAATGCTAAGTTTAGG
Organism: Rehmannia glutinosa; assembly: GCA_016081115.2. Classification (NCBI taxonomy): domain Eukaryota; kingdom Viridiplantae; phylum Streptophyta; class Magnoliopsida; order Lamiales; family Orobanchaceae; genus Rehmannia; species Rehmannia glutinosa. The sequence continues at coordinate 38,581 of JABTTQ020003165.1, forward strand.
GAAAATTTTTAAATTTGTCTTGTTTGACCAATTGGGTGGTTGAGATTGTAGGATTATTCTAAGATGTAGGTTTAAATTAATGGTGTAAAAATACACAAAATGAATACACAAGGTGTACATGTACAAGAGTTGGGAGATATTTCTACACTTAAAATACAATCATGGCCGTCCCTTAAGGGGTATTTGGTAATTCCATATATATATTTTTTTTTGTCCCAAAATTGATGATAATAGATGAATAATATCAATCTCCAAAATAATTAGTGATTTCCTTGATCACTTATAATTCTCATGATCACTTATTCTAAATCGAATTCTTAATTCTATAAGGTATAAATCTCTAAATTAAGTAGTCTCTTAAATTTCTAAGGTGACTAGTAAATATATAAGTAATAATAATGACGATCAACCAAGTGATCATAAATGTGAAATAAAATTAATAAATGATTACGATCACAAGTAATAAATAAAAGAATTTAAATACAAAATATATTTATCATTAATATTTACCCGTCAAAGTGACGCAGTAGAATAGTCAAATAGTACAAAGACGATACGTGAGACAAGTACATGTTCGAATAAAAATCGAGGGCTTCACATTCTCCCCTCCTTAAAAGAATTTGGTCCCCAAATTCTCTTCAAAATAGTTACGTATATTGATTCCTCATGTCTTCTTCCATCTCCCATGTTGCGTCTTCGTCTCGGTTGTGGTTCCGCCATACAACTTTAACCATTGGAATCTCTACGCAATCGACGATTCGCTGGTCAATAATTCGATTGGTTCCGGTGTAAGATAAATTCTCCATTAGAGGAGGAGCATCACGAGTGATGATATGCTCGGGATCCGATTGATACTTTTTCAATCTTGATACATGGAATACATCGTGCATTCCCGCATCTTGTCTTTGGCCTGGTAACTCAAGTCTGTATGCCAACTTTCTGATCCTCTGCAAAATCTTGTAAGGTCCAATATATCTCGGACTCAATTTTCCTCCTTTTTTTGGATTGATCAATCCTTTTCGTGGCAAGAGTCTAAAAAATACTTCATCTCCGGCTTCAAATTCCAAGTCCTTTCTCCTCTTGTCCGCGTAACTCTTTTGGCGGCTCTGAGCTATACGGACCCATTCCTTGATCAACTTGACCTTCACCATGGCCTCCTAAACTAAGTCGACCTTTGGAATCGAGGGTGACTTCCGTTTCTCCTTCGGAGTCCATTGGTCATCAATCTCCCAGTGTAGAAGGGATCTACACTTTCGTCCATACAAGGCTTCGTAGGGTGCCATCCCAATCGTGGCCTGATAACTATTATTATAAGCGAACTCGGCCAATGGTAAGTGCGAATCCCAACTTCCTTGAAAATCCAATGTGCAGGCTCGCAACATGTCTTCCAGGGTTTGAATTGTTCGCTCAGACTGGCCATCAGTTTGCGGATGTGCTGTTGTGCTGAAACTTAGCGAAGTACCCAATTCCTCATGTAAGCATTTCCAGAATATGGAGAAAAACCTCGGGTCTCTGTCTGACACTATGTCAACTGACACTCCATGCAGTCGAGTGATCTCTCGGATGTAAATTTGCGCAAGTTTCTATAAGCTGTCGGTTTTCTTCATGGGTAAGAAGTGTGCAGATTTTGTGAGTCGGTCTACGACTACCCATATAGCATCATCGCCTCATCTGGTCCTCGGTAGATCCGTCACGAAGTCCATCGTTATGTGTTCCCATTTCCACTCGGGAATTCTCAACATTTGTAATAAACCAGATGGTCATTGGTGTTCTGATTTTATTCGTTGACAAGTCACACATCTCGCAACGAACTCTGCTACTTGGTTCTTCATGTTCACCCACCAAAAATGTCATTTCAAGTCCTTATACATCTTGTTTCCTCCAGGGTGTATAGTGTATTTCAAACGATGTGCTTCTGCTAGAATTCTACTCCTAATATGCTCGTCACCCGGTACACAAACTCGATTCCAAAATCTAATGATCCCATCTTCATGTTCCGAGAATTCTGATCCCTCTCCTTTAAGTATCTTCTCTTTCAGTCTTTGAAGTTGCACATTTGTCTCTTGTGCTGCTTTGATCTTGTTCAGTAGGTCGGGTTTAACCGAAATGTTAGCACACAAAATTTGACTATTGGTTCTTGTCGGATTCCAAGTGCTCAACTCTTCTAATGATTTCCACTCTCGAATCATTAGTCTGGCTAAACTCGCCTTTCTGCTCAAGGCGTCAGCTACTGTTAGGAATTTTATAGTTTAGATTTTGATGAATGCCATGTAAAACTTAGAATAGAAAGTTGGCTCCCCAATTCTTGCTTTGAAATGTATTGTAACAATTAGAGCCGCAAGCCGTGAGTTAAGTCGCCTACGCTCCAACTTGCAAGAAGACAATCAAGGCTTGAAGGAAAACTCTTTGTGAGACAGTGAGTACAACAAAGAAACGCAGACAGAACTCGATCAAGAAGCGGTGAGATACGGTGAGTGGAACATCGGTCAAGTCAACTCAAAGAGAAGCCAAGTCTCAAGTCGAGTGTGAAGAGAGTCATCCAATGATTGGAAGTCGACTCTAATTCACCTGGGGAAAGCGAGGAAATGCGGTCAAGTCGAGATAATCGAAAAAGAACCGTTACGTAAATCAAGAGATTTACTTAAACAAGTAATATCTTCATACTACCTTTCTTGGAGTGCTCAGTCCCCCGAAGCGTGCAAAGAAATGAGCCAATGGGAAGCACTACACCGTGTCGAACTCGAAAAGGTGATAAAACATTTCATACGAGGAAATGGCAATTCCAAGAAGTGCAAACCAACGATCGCAAAGTGATTTTCAAAAATGAGCCTATCTCTTCAACGGGCAAATTTTTGAAAGTTCACTATAAAAGTGGCCGAGGAGTTTGATTGAGAAAAAAAGATGATGCGTGGATGACACACACGTGAGATTTACAAGCTTATCAAAATTGAAATATTCTCAATCCTCAAGCCTACATCTCGAAGAACATCAATCCAACACTTACCCGTGAAGGAAAGAGAACTTCAATCGAGTTGAAGAGGAAACTACTCGAAAACAAGGGGTCTACACTCCAAGAAGGATTGTAGAAAGGTTCAAGGTGAACCAAGTCTTAAGCGTTTGGAGGGCTTCGTGATCAAATCCAAAGTGCTTGAGCAAGTGAGTCAGTAGTAGCAAAAGTTTCCTGCCCTGTGAAGAAGGCCGAGTCGCACGAGAAGCCGGTGAGTGATCAAGGCGTCTCGTGATCGAGTCCCAAAGGATCAAGTCATTTGTTGTGATCAAGACTTGTATCCGGACTGCTACCACTTTGTAAACCGATCATTACTTAGTGGATTCCTCCGGGAGTTGGAGAAGAGAGGAGTAGAAGAATTACCCCATCTTCGAACCTCTATAAAAACTTTTTGTGTCATTTACTTTACTGACATTTAAATATCGCACTTTTAATTGCTTATATCTCACGATAAATTTGCTATCCATCCGATAATCTATAAGTACTAAATCAAGCTATAAAAACTTGCTTAAACAAACTTAAGGGTGTTAAGTCTTCCATTAAAAAACAAAACATGGTGAGTCAAATTATAGCCAACAAATTTGAGTTATTTCTACTAACAAACTCAGTGAAGTCTGTTGAGAGATTAACTCTCTTGAGTGACTAATTCGATTGTCCATCAAGGACACAAAGTGTGTAGAACTCAGAGATTTAAAAGGCCTAAATCGAAAATTTGGTAAGGTTTATTCAACCCCCTTCTAAACCTTACACTTACACCCCTTGGGACTACAAGTGGTATCGGAGCGGTTGGTTCATTGAACCCTCCGCACCGGTTCTTGAACTAGATCTCCAAACTTTTCAAAAGTCCGCTTTAGTACTTAAACTTTCAAAACTCTTTTCTTTCATTAAAAATTATTATCATGGAAGCAAATCTAACACGCATTCCTATGTTCACTATTGAAGAATTTGATGATTGGAAAATTCAGTATGCGAGCTCATCTATCAAGATTACATGATGAGATGTGGATAGTGATAGAAGATGGGCCTCTGCAAATATTAAAGGTGAACACGGTATGCACGAAGAGTTGCGGTGAAGGGGAAGAAGATGCAAGACTGGTCATGGTTGAAAAACCAAGAAGCGAGTGGACAAATGATGACGAGAAAAAGATACAACCTGGACAATGTAGCCAAGGATATTCTCTACAAAACCTGGACAAAGCCATGTTCAATAAAGTGAAATCTTGCAAAACAAAAGCTAAGGAAATGGGACAAACCGACATTGATTTGTGAAGGCTCGAGAGCAAATCAAAGAAAACAAACTTTCGGTGGTGTACAAAAATTTGAGAACTTTAAAATGATCTCGGAGAAAACCTGGATCAACTGGATGCTCGATTTACGAAATCACAAATGAGTGTCTACACTTGGAAAGGAATATACACGAGAAGGAAATGTGTATGAAGATCTGAAAAGTCTTCGGTGAATGGGAGATGAAGGTCATGGCATCGAGACATTCCATGGACCTATCAAAGACATCCAACCATGAGTTATTCTCGGACCTCAAAGCCTATGAGTTTGAGTTGAGAAGGAAAGACCAGGAAGAGACAATTTGTACCCAAAACAAATTTGCTCTAGTTGTCAAAGATGGAAGGAGAGTCAAGTCAAAGAGGCAATTGACCCGTAAGAAATAGCCCTAATGGTTAAAAGATTTAACAAGTTCTTTAACAAGAACTACAAGAGAGGAAAGGGTGAATCCTCCGGAAGACACTCGGCTCCCTCCAAATCAAGGGATGATAGGCCAACCAAGAGGATGATCATCAACAAGCCGAGTATCAAAGGGCCGACAACTCAAGAATAGAAAAGAGTGAGCAAAAGGCTGAATATCTATGTTGGAATTGTAGACAACCAGGTCACTATGCCATTGATTTGCTCATATCCTCGTAGTCAACAAACGTAAACGAAGAAGAAAGAAAAGTCTTGAGAGAAAGAAGACAAGAAAAGAAAAAGGCAATGATGGCCGCAGAGATCGGCCGAGACAAGCCAAGTCAAGAGAGACGGTGACTCGAGAGCAAAGCGTGAAGCCGACTACTCAAGTGACTACGAAGAAGAAGCCTTGATCCGCTTAATGGCCAAAGAACAAGATCAAGAAGATGAGGTACAATCTAACTCAACAAGCTTTTACACATTAGTGATAGTGACGTGACACACACACTTCATCACCACTCGATCTTTATGATTCATTAGGCAAAATGATGAAAGATTTTGAGCATATTAAAACCTCACACACACTATTGAATGAGGAAAACAGCCTACTCAAAAGTCAAACTCAAAGTCGACTAAGGAGCCGAGTACTCTAAGTCAAATAGCCGATGAGAATAAGAGTTTAAAGGTGAAAACGCTAAATTAATAGCGAGAAATTGCTGCTATAGAAAAGAGGGAGAATGACCTCAAAAATGTTATTGCCTCATTCACTAAGGCATCTAAATCATTGGATGATCTTATTATGAGTCAAAGAGAATGTGGAGACAAGACAGCTTAGATTTAATTCCTTTGTGCCATGTCAAACCTCAAGAGTAATTTTGGAAAAAGGATCTTCAAGTCATGAAGAGTCCGAAAAATCCAAAACTCTAAATGATGCACACGCTTTCAATTCAAAGCACAATACTAAGCTTAATGGCGCCTTGGTTACAAAGGAAAAGGAAAAAACTGACCCGATTGAGAGTCTTTGAAAGGATAGTGAGAAGAGATTCGGCCTGAGTCCTCGGACTCCAAACAGAAAATACTCAGAAAGAAGAAGCGAGCTACCAAAAATCCTTAAAACTCATAAAAGAAATACATATGATGGGAATGGTAGAAAATATCCAAGCAAGCCGATCGAATAATGTGAACTATCACCTAGACTTATGGAATACAAGCCCAAATGGCAAAGGCCTAGAACTCAACAAAGGCCATTCCAAAAGCATAAGAGCTTTCATCAAGACACATATGCACCTAGGCACTACACTCAAAGACACCACAATTACCCAAGAAAGGCAATTGCTAAAACACATATGCAAGCATACGGACAAAAGAGGCAATTTGTATGAACCTAGACTCCCAAGCAATTTGCCAGGATTGATTATGATTATGGCATCGATAGATGGCAACCTCTTAGAGTCAAATCATTTGGCTATAAGGTTGGTTGGATCATCTTATAATTCTAACCCCTCGGGACCCAGACAAGAATGGGTACCTAAAACTTAATTTCCTTGATTGCGGGTTCAAGGAAGCAGTGAGTGCCAAGGAACCTGGTACATGGATAGCGGTACATTCCGGACATATGACAGAAATAAGAGAAATCTGTCAAAATTCAAGGAAGTCAAAGGAGCCAAAGTCATATTTGGAGGAAATGAAGCTCCTGGTGAAATAAGAGGCATTGGATCCATCCCGGAGGAATGGTTTAGAAATCACAGATGTTGCATATGTTGAAGGACTAAACTTCAATTTACTAAGCATTAGTCAACTCGCGACAAGGGCTACAATGTTGGATTCAACATGGGGATATGCCAAATCAAAAATGTTGAATCTAATGAAGTTGTCTTTGCAAGGATGCGCGGCAGAGAAAAATATGTATGTAGTGGATTGGTCAACCGCAACACCAAAGACTGTCTACTAGCAAAAGAGCACAAATTTGAATCAAGTTGGCCGCGGGCACAAAAAGCCGAGTCATCCGAATTTCAAAACGATTAATAAGCTAGCAAGAAGTCATCTTGTGGAAGGACTTCAGGACTCGATTATACAAGAAGGAGAGTATATGTGATGCATGTCGAAGGAAAACAAATCAAGTCGTCGTTCCAAGAAAAGACTTGCCCATCCTCAACAAGAATATTGCATCCGCTTCATATGGATCTATTTGGCCCAAAGTGGAACCAGAAGCATAAGTGGAAAGAAATACGCCTTGGTGGTAGTAGATGACTACTCAAGATATACATGGACAATATTCATGTGCAAAAAGAAAGAAACTCTACAAAAGCTACCACGGTGATGAAGAGGATACAAAATGAGAAGAGTCAAACCATTATCAAAATAAGATCGATAGAGGAACCGAGTTTGTCAATGGAATAATAACTCAAGATCTTGTGTTGAGAATGGTATTGGTCATGAACTATCACCGCAAGGACTCCACAATGAGAATGGAGTTGAAAGAAGAAAAATTAACCCTCAAAAGAAGAAGAAGGACCATGTTAGTCAAGCGGGGGTTAAAAAGGTTTTGGGTCAAGCAATCAACACACTGCTACACCCAAAACAGATGTATGATAAATAGGCGGTGACAAAGACTCCTATGAGATCCTGGACTGGAAGAAAACCAAATGTTGCATATTTCAGGATATTTGGATGTAAATGCTTCATCCACAATAATGGCAAAGATAACCTAAAGGCTTTTGATGCTAAAGTCGATGAGGGTATCTTCTTAGATACTCGGTGAAAGCAAAGCCTACTGAGAATACTCAACAAAAGAACTATGGTTACAGAAGAATCCATTCATGTAGTATTCGATGAGCCAAACATAAATGGAGAAGACCTTGAAGAGTCGGTGATAAGTCAAACATCCAACCTTACGAGAAGAGTCCCTATCTCAAGTCAAGGCGGGGATTATCAATTGAGAAGAAGATGAGATAGTGAATCTCAAAAGCGGTGGAAAATCTGCGAATTTGAATGATCACGAGAGAGCGACCCACAAAGAACACAAACCGCAAGTCGATCAATCCGGCTAACTTACTTCAACTCGACGTAAGATGGTGAGAGACCATCCACGTAACTTGTCATTGGAGACATGAGAGAAGGTGTCAAGACAAGATCCGAACTCAACAAGAAGCAATGTTCACATGCTTCATCTCGCAGATAGAGCCCAAAGATGTGTCACAAGCATTGGATGACACACATTGGATTCAAGCTATGCAAGAAGAGTGAATCGGTTTGAGAGAAATAAAGTATGGGAATTAGTACAAAGACCCATACATCAAAATGTTATTGGAACCAAATGGGTATTCGAAATAAGATGAACGAGGAAGGATCGTGGTAAGAAACAAAGCAAGATCGGTAGCCAAAGGATATTGCCAAGAAGAAGGAATAGATTTTGATGAAACATTTGCTCTGTAGCAAGATTGGAAGCTATAAGGATGTTTCTTGCCTACGCAGACTCACAAAAATTTCATTGTATATCAAATGGATGTAAAAAGTGCATTCTGAATGGATTATTGGAAGAAGAAGTGTATGTTGAACAACCTCCAGGATTTGAGCAGAAGACTCTTGGAGACAAAGTGTACAAACTCAAGAAAGCCCTGTATGGATTGAAACGGGCACCCGCGAGCATGGTATGATACCTCGTCACAATTCCTGGCTTGAAAATGGATTCACTAAAGGAAAAGTGGATAGAACACTTTTGTAATTCAAGACAAGAAGAGTACACCGCTTGTTCAAATATATGTGGATGACATCATTTTTGGATCCACTAACAAAGAGTTGTGTGAAAAATTCTCAAACCTCATGCAAAGTAAATTTGAAATGAGCATGATGGGAGAGTCGACATTTTTCCTTGGACTTCAAGTGAAACAGTGAAGGATGGAACCTTTATAAGTCAAACAAAATACACAGAGATTTAATGAAGAAATTTGGTATGGAGGAAAAGTCTTTCGTAAAAATACCAATGAACACATCAGTCAAAATGGACATGGACGAGATGGCAAGCCTGTAGATCAAACAAGATACGAGCACCTATTGGATCACTTTGCTCTATCTCACCGCTTAGCTTGAGGCCGACATCACCTTTTTGTAGGTGTATGTGCAAGATTTCAATCGCTCCAAAAGAGAGCCATATGGCAGACTAAGAGAATATTGAGATACTTAAAAGGAAGCCAAGAAGTAGGGCTATGGTATCCAAAGGAAGGTGGATTCAAGCTAATTGGCTATTCAGACTCGACTATGTTGGATGCGAGTGGACGAGGAAAAAGTACTTCGAGGCACATGTCAAATGCTTGGAAACAGACTAATTTCCTGGTTTAGCAAGAAGCAAAACTCAATAGCCACCTCTACAAATTGAGGAGAATACATAGGCGGGCAAACATTTGTTGTGCCCAAGTCCTATGGATGAGACAAAGAATTGAGAGATTATGAAATTGAAGAAAAGAAATTCCAATCATGTGTGATAACACAAGTGCCATTGCAATCACTCAAAATCTCGTGTTGCACTCAAGAACAAAACATATAGATGTCGGATATCATTTCATAAGAGATCATGTTGAAAAGAAGGACATTATCTTGGAATATATCTCAACCGATAAGCAACTAGTGACATCTTCACAAAACCATTATGTGAGTCAAGATTTGAAGAACTCAAACATGAGTTGGGGCTAATTGAGCTAAGCCGAGACACGGAGAAGAATCAAAGAAAAGAAATGAAACAGGAAAGAAGGTGAAAAAGAGTCGAAAAACAAAAACTAGCTCAAGAATCACCAGATTTGTCGGAAAAGTCACTATACCAAGTCGGCGGATAGCCGAGTCACTAAGAGAAAGGTGAGAAGCGAGAGTTAAATCGCCTAAGAGATAAGTGAATAACTTATGAGCAAAGAGACAAAAACGATCGTTTTTGACTTAGCTGAATGTTTTAAGAGACACGTCAAGATAATGATGATGTGTACTGAGACATAAAGCCGCACACCAAGCCTATGATTGGATATAAATCTTTTGCCGCATTAAATACGAGACATGAATCGCTCAATATCGTGCGAAATCCAAGCCGTTGATTTCGATCACGATTCAAAAAACCGTCGCACGCCCTTTCATAAACCATATTTAAACCATTTTTCGTCCGTTTTCTCTCACACTTCTAAAAACTTCAATCTCTCTCAAAAAAGCAAAGGCAAACACTCAAAACCCTATCAAACTTCAAATCTATTTCGAACTTTTCTTGAAATTATTAGAAATGGCACCAACATATGACTTTACCAAGTTGGGAAAACAAATCCACACCGGTTCGACCGTGGATTTCGATTTTAACGGAATGGTGAAGCAGGGGTCCGACGACACCCTGGTGAAGAAAATCGCGGAGAAGCTTGAAACGGCAGGATCAAACCGTTTCTAACACCGAGTATCCTATGACCTATGTGGAGGAGGTCGCACAATTCTACGTGAATGCCGAGATTCACGACGAAGGAATCAAGTCATCTGTTCACGGGAAGCGGTGACTATCACACGGCCAAGGATTTGGTGAATATTGCTCACTACCGGCCAGAGGGAGCATCCGAGATCAAAGAGGCTGATGTAAACTTGGCTGATGCATGGAAAGAAATAGCCAAGTCCGACGCGTTTTGACAAAATAATATACACAAAAACAAGAAACTATCGAAGGAAGATTATCACAAATTGTTGGACATTGTTGCCAAGTGTATCGACATCAAATTTGGCGACTTTGACCAATGTCAAAGGCAAAATTGATTTGTGATGGCTGCAATAATCGAAGAAAAGAAGATAAACTGGGCTGAGTTTATCTACAGAGACTCTGCCAAAACGTGGGAAACAAGTCCTTCAAAGAAGATGGGTCATTTGGAGGATCCTCGGGATATGGCCTAGTGATTGGCCGGCTATTGGAGGTGAAAGGAGTACCTCTTAGACATGGGAAAGCTTTCCATGTTAACAAGAGGATGTTGAGCTAATCTCTCTCGGTGCTAACTCAGGAAGCGTGCATACGCCAAGAGAGCCGACACACCGATGAAGGGGAATCGTCGGTGACCCAAGACACAAATGCCTTCCTCTCCAACCAAGAAGAAAGCGCCTGCCCGCAGCCTACTAAGTCTCTGCCCCGCAAAGAAAAAAAAAACCAAACATTCACCGCCTAGCAAACAGCCGAGTCACCGCCCAAGCAACGGCCGTGTCACCGCCCCTGCGGCGTGGGTCGAGAAGGACTCACAAATTCCTTCTCTCGATCGTCAAAAAGAGGAGGTCGACAAACCTAGACGGCCGGCTCTCGTAAACAAACACAAGCACCGGCCCCCACCGCCCAAGACTCGAGAGGACACCGTCTCAACGTAAATCCCCTCGGTACAAACCAAAGAGAAGAAGACTTGTAAAGCAATCCGAGCAGAGAAACCAACCGAGTCGCCTACTCGCCTAGCACAAACACGGGAGACTATCGGAGAAGTAGAGTCTCGGATGTAATTGATGAAACAGCCCAAGTCTGTTTGAAGGTGATCCAGAGGCAACTCAAGACACTGTTTGTAGCTCACACTGGTGAAACTCAAGAAAGAACCAGCCCAAGCGGATAGTGATGTAATGATCCTATCTCCACCTTACCCGGACATCCAAAATCGTCTGCGTGAGTGGAGAAAATGGAAGTTGAGCAAGTCGAGGAACAGTTCCTACGGCTGAATTCATAGAAGAAGAAGAGGAATCGCTAAATTTCCTGGATTATCTCTTGTACTCAACTCTAGATGAAGACAATCGCATGAATATTCTGCAGATCTACAAGGACAAGAGAGAGAAAAGCAAGTCAAGAAGCCGAAGCACGAGAAAAGGCAAGTATCGCCTCTATCTCGGCACCACGAGAACACTTCCATCCTCTCCTTGATGTCTTCTCGAAAGTGACGAGGAACAGGAGAATCCGCCGCCACGTGGAAAATTGCGGATGCAGCAAGCATTGCGTGAATCAAGAATCCTTCACGAGCAAAGATCGATGGAGGGACGAGGGAGAGTCCTCCGAAACACACTGGAAATTGATCCAATGGGAGTGGTTCAAAGAAATAGCCATTGATGTTCCGCTACCACTTCCCGCCTAACTCGGGAAGAAGGCAATAAGGAAATGGCGATGAAACCGGGCTAGTGGGGACCCCGGTCGAGCCAACCCCTATTGAAGGTGTGCCACCACCGCCCCAACGGCTGAACCATCAACTCGCAACAGCCGGGAGTTTGGAGACGAGTGACCCCACTCCAAGTCACTCGGTGGTGCTCGGGGAAACTCCTCCACGGCTGCGGCAAGGTCGGAGGATGCTGCAGATGACTCCACAAAGAATGTAGGAGGCGAAGCAAAGAAAACTCAAACACAAGAAGAACAAAGAAGTTGCCATCAAAGCTCGGCGATTGAGACTGTCTGGTGAGGTGCCAACACTCGAAGGCTAATGACGCTGCCGATGCGATCGAGGCACGGAAGGAATGTACACGGGAGTTAACACTGGCGATGAAAGCGCAATCCATGGGGTTGAGACTCCAATGGATGCCATGTAGAAGACCCTAAGACATAGGTGACACTGTCGAAAGGGAAGACATGCCTCGCAGCCAGAGAGACCGCCGGAGGAAATGAAGGCCCACGGGAGGTTGAGACTTCCGGGGTAACACAAACCAAGTAGAGAAACATCCCTCCCGCAACCATCGATCCATCGAGAAGGAGATCGCGCACTTCATGATTCCCGGACAACCCCGATGTCACCTTTTTGGGATCAAGGCGAAGAGGAAGCCGAGTCAACTCCCATGACAAATCCAAAAGACTTCGGTGCGGATGTTCCGGCACGAGCAAGTCGATCCCAAGACTACTCGTCGGACCTTTAATTTTGATGATGAGCCACCAATGGAAATCTCATCATCGTCCGATGACGCTCGATAAGCCGAGGACGTCTACTCAAAAGGAGAAATCATTTGAGACCAACGGTGCATTAAGACAAATTGAGGCTCACAAGTTCGAGTCTCTCGCACCACAAAACCCAATTTGAACCGAGAGACCCGCTCCGGCTCCTCAAGCTACACTGGTGGATCTATTCCCGGAAGAACTTCACGTCCACCGCTTATCATCGAACAAATCCCGGATGGCGGTGATGAATCCTTTTGGAATCTTTCCCATTCTCACCGGAGATATGAGAACTCCACGAAGAGTCGAAAATGAGCAAGCACGCTACCACGGACCCAGCTCTGTTTTCACTCAGGCACCATTGTTCCGGCCGACTTCGATTTCTATTTACGTATGGCCATCACCGCAATGAGAAGAATCGGTTGAGGTGACGAGAAGTGTTCAAGGCACTCTTTCTTGAAGTTGAAAAGATGGAGAGGCATCGAGCCTCCTTGGATATGCGCTGGACAACAGAGATGCCAACCTTACGGTGACTTGAGAGGCATCACAATCGAGGATAAGGGAATGGTGGCAACAAAGAAGAATCAATGCGTGTGGAGCGGTGAGATACTTGAGACAATTATTCAACAAGTTCTTTGGTGTGGAGAGTCGAAAATGTTGACGCGAAACGGCTGCGGGAACACATTGAACATATGCACGAAGCTCACACCGCCGAGATCAAGGCTGCTGCGTGAGCGAAATGCAAATGATATACGCGTTTGGAAGAACACATGACAAGAAAATTCAGCCTTCTCATGGGTGAGATGAAGTCGATTTCATGAGAATCCAACGCTACTCGGTCAATTCCGTGCGGCAAAGATACAACGCAGCAATGAGACTTGAAGCAAAATTCAACCATCGAAGACTCGACTTCATGCTTGCCAAAGATGTTCCACAGGGTTCTCTATCCTTTGATGATGCCAAAAAGGGGGAAGAGGAATACCTTAAAGCAAAGAAAATCAAGTCGAAAAGAAAGGAGCGGTGACAAGGGAACAAGCGAGAAGGAAAATCGGTGAGGAAATTTTGAAATCAAGAAAGGAAAATCATTGAGGGGGAAGGATCAAAGAATATGACCTTGATGATTGCACAAACCCCCAACGAGGTCTGTCACGGTGACATTATAAGCGGCAAACTCCCGTGACTCTCGCCACTCCAACACTCTTGTATCTACGGGCCGAGAAGAGAAAAGAAATTGAAGCGAGGGATGAAGGAGGTGGAAGGAAGAATGGATGCCAGGGTGATGAACATTTTGAAAGAACACGGAGGCATTCCGGTGACAGAGACACGTATGCCATTTCGGATGTCGGGACAGAGCAAGATCGGTTGACGAATTCAAAACACTCGAATCAAGGTTATTTTGCAAATTTGTCCTGGCTCAAGCTTGGGATCCATCTTGGGAAAAGGGTCTCACACTATGTGAAGAAAGCGACAGAGACATGAGACAACCTGATCCTCTGCTTTGGTCACTCCATTGGGCACTCACCGGGAAAGAAGAAGGCCCGGTGCAAGATACGCCCGAGGTAGAGGAAGAAGCGGTGATGGAGGAAGAAGCTTGGACCCAGGCCTCGCCCAAGAATATTGAATACGTAGATCCGGGAAAGAAAGGAGGGATCTACTGGCCGGGCTTGACCATGTGGCGAACTTGCAAGTGGCCAAAACCAACGCCGAGTATGCAAGAAGGATAGAAGAAGAAAACAAGAGACAAACTCGGCTATGGCGGGAGAGACAGGAAAGAATAAGGAGAGATGAAGCGCTGCAGGAAGGCATATGAGAGAAAAAAAGAAGAAGCGGTGATGACGAGAAGAAGAGAAGAAGAGAAGAAGATGCCGATCAAGATGAAAGAAGGAGACAACGAAGGATATGAAGTATTGCTGTCCAACCCTTCGTGTATTTTATATGTAAATACATACAATGTAAGTCTTCTGTAATAATGCCATAATTTTTTTTTAGACAATCACATACTGATACACCTTGTAAACTTGATTGTGTTAAGTACAAGAATGATATGATCAATAAAAAGATTGATTATGCGCATACATTCTATGTCAATACACTATCTCGTATGTATTTTTGTTATTTGCATCTTTGTATGATTTAAGTTTTGGCATCATCAAAAAGGGGGAAATTGTTAGGAATTTTATTGTTTAGATTTTGATGAATGCCATGTAAAACTTAGAATAGAAAGTTGGCTCCCCAATTCTTGCTTTGAAATGTATTGTAACAATTAGAGTGGCCAAGCCGAGTTAAGTCCCCTACGCTCCAACTTGCAAGAAGACAATCAAGGCTTGAAGGAAAACTCTCTGTGAGACAAATTGAGTACAACAAAGAAACGCAGACAGAACTCGATGAAGAAGCGGTGAGATACGGTGAGTGGAACATCATCAAGTCAACTCAAAGCAGAAGCAAGTCTCAAGTGAGTGTGGAAGAGTCATCCAATGATTGGAAGCCGACTCTAAGTCACCTGGGGAAAGCGAGGAAATGCGGTCAAGTCGAGATAATCGAAAAAGAACCGTTGTACGTAAATCAAGAGATTTACTTAAACAAGTAATATCTTCATACTACCTTTCTTGGAGTGCTCATCCCGAAGCGTGCAAAGAAATGAGCCAATGGGAAGCACTACACCGTGTCGAACTCAAAAGGTGATAAAACATTTCATACGAGGAAATGGCAATTCCAAGAAGTGCAAACCAACGATCGCAAAGTGATTTTCAAAAATGAGCCTATCTCTTCAACGGGCAAATTTTTGAAAGTTCACTATAAAAGGCCGAGGAGTTTGATTGAGAAAAAAGATGCGTGGATGACACACACGTGAGATTTACAAGCTTATCAAAATTGAAATATTCTCAATCCTCAAGCCTACATCTCGAAGAACATCAATCCAACACTTACCCGTGAAGGAAAGAGAACTTCAATCGAGTTGAAGAGGAAACTATCGAAAACAAGGGGTCTACACTCCAAGAAGGATTGTAGAAAGGTTCAAGGTGAACCAAGTCTTAAGCGTTTGGAGGGCTTCGTGATCAAATCCAAAGTGCTTGAGCAAGTGAGTCAGTAGTAGCAAGCGGTTTGCCACTGTGAAGAAGCCGAGTCGCACGAGAAGCCGGTGAGTGATCAAGGCGTCTCCGGATCGAGTCCCAAAGGATCAAGTCATTTGTTGTGATCAAGACTTGTATACGGATTACCACTTTGTAAACCGATCATTACTTAGTGGATTCCTCCGGGAGTTGGAGAAGAGAGAGTAGAAGAATTACCCCATCTTGAACCTCTATAAAAACTTTCTTTGTGTCATTTACTTTACAAAGATTTAAATATCCGCACTTTTAATTGCTTATATCTCACGATAAATTTGCTATCCATCCGATAATCTATAAGTACTAAATCAAGCTATAAAAACTTGCTTAAACAAACTTAAGGGTGTTAAGTCTTTCCTGAAAACAAAACCACGGTGAAGTCAAATTATAGCCAAGCGGTGAGTTACTCTACTAATACTCAAATTTGAGTCTGTTGAGAGATTAACTCTCTTGAGTGACTAATTCGATTGTCCATCAAGGACACAACAGTGTGTAGAACTCAGTAGATTTAAAAGGCCTAAATCGAAAATTTGGTAAGGTTTATTCAACCCCCTTCTAAACCTTACACTTACACCCTTGGGACCTACAACTACTACGTTAGCCTTCCCGGGATGGTATTGAATATCAAAGTGATAGTCTTCTATTAACTCCATCAATCTCTGTTGCCTCAAATTGAGATCCTTCTGAGAGAATAGATACTTTAGGCTCTTATGATCTGCGGTAAACCGTGAATGTTGCTCTGTAGAGATAGTGCCTCTATTTCTTTAACGCGAACACTATTGCTGCCAATTCCAAGTAATGTGTTGGGTAATTGGCTTCATACGACTTGAGTTTCCGTGACGCGTAAGAAATGACCTTTCCTTCCTGCATGAGTACTGCTCTTAGTCCTTCCTTTGATGCATCACTGTAAACGACAAAGTTTTCTGTTCCCTTTAGAAGGGCTAAGACTGGAGCTGTAGTAAGTAGTTTCTTCAGCTCTTGGAAACTAGCCTCACACTTGTCATTCCACTCAAACTTGACTTGCTTTTGGGTCAGTCGAGTGAGTGGTCCGACTATCTTGGAGAAATCCTGGATAAATCTTCGATAATATCCTGCTAGTCCTAAGAAACTTTTGATCTCTGTTACAGACTCAGGTTATTTCCATTCAACCACTGTCTTAACCTTCGAAGGATCTACGGCGATCCCAGTGTCGGATACTATGTGTCCCAAGAATGCGACTTCACTAAGCCAAAATTCGCACTTGCTGAATTTGGCATACAGCTTGTGCTCTCGTAGTGTCTCTAAAACAATTTTCAGATGACGCTCATGCTCCTCTTTAGACTTAGAGTATACGAGTATGTCATCAATGAATATCACTACGAATGATCCAAATAAGATTGAAAGACTTGATGCATTAGATCCATAAACGCTGCTGGTGGGTTTGTCAGACCGAAAGGCATTACAACAAACTCGTAGTGTCCATATCTGGTTTGAAATGCCATTTTGGAAACGTTTTCTTCACGAATCTTCAGTTGATAATATCCTTGTTGTAAATCAAACTTCGAGTACACCGTCGCTCCTTGAAGTTGGTCAAACAGTTCGTCTATCCTCGGGAGGGGGTATTTGTTCTTGATGGTCATGTATTAAGACCGCGATAATCTATACACAGTTTTAATGTGCCATCCTTCTTCTTGACGAATAGTACCGGTGCTCCCCAGGGAGATGTACTTGGTCGGATAAATCCCACATCCATCCATCACGTAATTGAGTCTTCAACTCTTGTAACTCAACAGGAGCCATTCTATACGGCGTTCTGGCGATCGGGGTGGTTCCTGGTAATACCTCAATGGTGAACTCGACTTCCCTATCTGAAGGGACATTGGTGAGTTCTTGTGGAAATACATCAGTATATTCCGATACTATAGGTACTTGATTGATTTGTGTCTCAACCTTGGGTTTGTTAATTACAAATGCCATGTACCCTTGTGCCCCTCTAGTGATCGCCTTCCTCACTTTCATTACTGAAATGATTGGGGCAATCTTAACTCGTGCTCTTCCCGAAATTTCTACTTCGGGCTTATCGGGTTCACATAGCTTAATGGACTTGCGATGGCAGTCCATTTGTGCATGGTGTGTAGACAACTAGTTCATCCCCAAAATTATGTCGTATTCGGAAATAGGTAATAAAATCAAATTGACAGGAAAATTTATCTCATCAATCTTAACTTCGCATGCATTATAGATAATATCTGTTATCTGGTTTGCGCCCATAGGAGTTGATACTTCTAGACCTATAGGCATATGTTCCATGCATGCATGCATCTTGTGTACAGAATGTGGTGCGATAAATGAATGCGTTGATCCAGGGTCAAATAGTACTTTAGCGTAGTGGCTAGATACTAGAAGTGTACCTTCCACCACGTCTGTTGCCTCTGGAGCCTCATGTCCGGCTAGTGCAAATGCTCGAGTGGGCATCCTTGCCCAGTTACCCTGGCCGTTACCCGACTTGTGTTGTTGCACCTGTTTGGTTCGGTCTTCATATTTCGGGTAATCCTTCAGCTGGTGTTGATTACTACCACAACGTAAACACCTTCCCTATTGACGCCAACAGTCATTGGCAGTATGCCCCGGTTTCTGGCAATGTGTACACACTTGACCCGGCTTTCTCTGTACTGGTCCTTTTCCTTTATCCGTCTCATTAACTGGTCCCTTTTGAAACTTAGCAGGCTGCTTAGATGGTTGTCCCACAGTTGTCCTCTTGAGACTGTTTGATGGCCTACTCTGGTGAATCTGTCCAATACGGTTCAGTCCCGACTTGATGCGGAGAGTTGCCTTTACCGCGGCTGGGTAGGTTGTCATTTCACTAGTCAGAAGCTGCTTTTGAAGTCCTAGCTTTAGTCCCCGTGTGAACTTATATAATATGTCCTCTTCTGTACTGATTGTCCCCAGAGCGTATTTGGACAATCGATGAAACTCAGACTCGTACTGGGCTACAGACATGTTCCCCTGTCTCAACTTATGGAACTCATCCCGACGTATGCCTCCTTCACGACTTGGGGAATGTACTGCTCATTGAATTCAACCAGGAAAGTTTCCCACGTCCTATCTACTTGGTCCTGTTCCCATTTTCTCTCAACTGCTCTCCACCAATCTCTAGCAGCCGATTCTAGTCGAAATACGGCGAGCATAACCTTTTGTTCCCCTAAGTATTGGAGAGCATTGAAGAAATTCTCCAGTTTCCCAATCCATTCTTTTGCCTTTAAGTCATCAGGCTCTCCTAAGAAAGTTGGTGGGTCATATCGGAAGAATCGCTCCAAAGTGCGATCATTCGCCTCTCTAGCGGGCTCGGGAATACGCCGTTGAGGCTCTGCTTGTTGCCTCATGAAGACAGTATCTGTTGTAGGGCTATTGCAGTCAAGTTATCTCCTGCGACTGGCGGAGAAGGTGGTGGTAGTTCGGGGGAGGGTACCCATTCCCTGGGTACGTCCTCATACCTTCAGGGGGAACACGGCGGGGTCTCCGCGTCCACGGTTTCGGCCATGTATCTCGTAGTTTAGCTACAATTCGAAAGGAATGATTTCAATAAGTACTTGCATATAACAAGTTATATCACAACAAAGAATACACAAGATATAGAAAAAGTAGAAAAAGTATATTCATTGATGTGAAATTTGAATACACCCGAATGAGTTCATACAACAGGAATATAGAATCGAAGATAAACTAGAGTCAGGATACAACTTGATCAAAGTAGAACGGAAAGCAAAATACAACATGATGGAAATAAGCGTCGGCTAAAATCTAGCATAGAAGCTATCTACTCGGTGAGGTCGCCGTCATCATCACTAGCGGCCTCGTCCATAACCGGAACCTGATCGGGCTGAGGTACCGCCGATATTAGATCGGCCAATCGGCCATCGCTTGCTCGATCCGGAGCGTCATCAAGTGGGGTGGCTTCAAGCGCCTCGTGCTCTCCATCCTCCATCGGCCTCGAGGTCGGGCATGGGTTCTGCCTCGGGCGGTGGCAACGGTGGCGCATTAGCAGCTAAGGCAGCCTCCAAAGCAGCATCCCACTGAGTTAAGGCATGCGTGAGGTCCTCAATCACCTGCATTTGTTTGATAATAGTATCTTCGAGACGTCCGATGGTGGCCCTCAACATGTATGCGTCCCTCTCCCACTTTCCGCAGCCTTCCTTGGCGCGTTCCATCTTCGTGCGAGTAATTTCCAAGTGTTCCTGGATTGACTGGATTTGATCTTCACGAGCATGGATGGTATCCTCGCAATCCTTAGCAAGGAGGGTAAGATCGTTCTTCTCCTCTTGGCTCTTCGTCAGGAGGCGTGTTAGTTCTTGGTTGCGGCGGCGTTCCGCCAATTCTGAGGTAGCCCGAAGGTATTCCTGGTGCCAGTGGTTTGTGTATGCCCGGAAGTAATCACATTCGGCATGGGCCTCCAATAATTCTCACCAGATAGGTGGCGTCGGCTCCATCCTGGTCAAGCCAAACTAAGAAGGATTAGACAAAGTTAAGGAAAGATAAGGGAGAACAGGGAAAGAATGAATAAAGAAAGTCAGTCAAGAGTCAACTAGGTCAAATCAAGTATGATCATGCAATCTCCAAGTATAAATTCTAACTTAGTATAAAATCAGTAATACGGTTCTATGCCAATTTTGAAATCGATTTCACACTTAAGTAGTCCAGTCGTGGTATTACCCAACACAATCTGAGGGTCCTATCCTGGGTCAGCTTGGTGTAAGTTTCCATCTTACTAGCCGAGCTCTGATACCATAATTGTCACGCCCCAAACACGACGCGACGGCGATCAATAACTTAAACAGAAATAAACCCAACATTCTAGAAAATGATGCAATAATCCCAAGTAAAAAAAGGTCTAAAGTAGCGGAAAACTATAAGTACAACACGATTACAAATACTTCCCAACAACCAAATAGCTTACAGTCCAGAACTAGGAAATAAAGTACACATCATATCACCAACTTAAGTGTCAAAGGGTCCTACGCCCTTAAATTACAGTCCAGAATGGTAAAAGAAAATAAAAGAGTCCAACAGTAGAAAAATAAAAGAAAACAGTCCAGCAACATAGATATCAATAGGAAATAAGTCCAACAGGCGGAGCACGATAATTCAATCCAAGACAGGTTCAGCTTCTTCGACAAAGTTATCTTCTAAGGTTAGAAAAGCGAGGAGGGGGTGAGACAGAAATCTCGATGGATAGGATGATTGTGTGCAAGTGTGGCGATATGTATATAGTTAATGCGAGAAATTTAGTTGTATGAAAAACGCGTGCGAGATGATGCATGATTTCACACACGATCCACAATCGTCGTGATAAATATATTTAAGTAATATACTTATACTGATTAAGAAAAACGATTCAGGGTCAAGCGTGCACTATGGTCGAAGCGAATGGAGGAGGATTGCGTGCACGGATTTGTAACGCCAATCCTATGCAAGACAAAGCGGTTGCGTCTGGTTTGTAGCGCCAACCTATGCAATACAAGTAAGCGGTTGCATACGGGTTTGTAGCGCCAACCAAGCGTGTCCGATTAACTCCAGAATCGTGTGGATGGGCGGCGATTCCTTCGTTCTTCCTTGTAACTCCCGAGCAAGATGGTCAAGACACTGTCACCTTATCGCTCCATGTGCAAAGACAAAATCCACAGTGGAGCTAGCAAGGCTCGGATTTGTCATAATCATGATTATACCTCAAGTACTACGACCCGCTTCCCTTGGACTGATAGGTGTGAGTTTTGTAGGTATTTTGGGGCGTATTTATGGCTAAAATGGTGATTAAACGTAAATAAACTCATATGAAATGGTTCATATTCGCTCTTTGTGGGAAAGATATTATGCTTTGCTCGTTTTGTAGGAATTTAATGATATTTGAAGTAATTTGGAGACAAATACGAGCATTGCAGAGAAGAAATACCACAAAATGATGAAAAATAGAAGATTCACGGGTAGGGCGTGCGCCTGAGCACCACCCGTGCGCCCCGGGAAAGCGGGCGGAGGTGCGACAATGCGCACGGGTAGCCCGTGCGTACACGCACCACCCGTGCGCCACTGAAGGATAGGAAATCTCCTATGGAAATGCGCAAGGGTCACCCATGCGTCTCACGCACGACCCATGCGCTGGTTGGTGAAAAGAAGAGTTGTTACGGAATGACGCACGTGTAACCCTTGCGTCCACGCACGGCCCGTGCGTCCCTCTTTATCTTTCAGATTGCAAGTATTTTAACAGCAAATGACCTAGGCTTTTGAGGGGGTATATAAGCACTTTTTGGGGCGCACACCAGGGGATATTCTGACATTTTGGGATCTACAACACAAGACAAATGTCTATTCTTGGAAGAATACATCAAGGAGACAATCGGGTTGCATCGGAGCTTAAGGAACGGAGATATATCGAGAGCTTGTCGACTTTCCTAAGTTTTTCTTGCTTCTCTTGTAGTTTTAATCTTTCATTTTAGTTTATCATGGTTTTGAACAATTTGTCTATGAGTTGTTTAGAAAACATGTGTAGCTAAACTCTTTAGAATTCCGGGTTTTGGAAGTAGATTAATGAACCCTTGTTGGATGTTTTAATCTTCGTTGAAGTTATTATCTTGAAGCCTATTTGAGTACTTTGAGCTTATTCTTGTTTTATCACTTGATCAATGATTTAACTTATTTGATATATTGATTCATAATTCGAGAGATGAGTTTCAATATTAGATCTTGAGTACTCGACACAAATATTTGCATGAATCGAGAGGTTTGTAAATATTTGTGAGGACATTTGATCTTTTGCACTTTTGGAAGTTGAGTACTTCGTGTTGAGTAGAGATGCTAGCATATGTATTTCAATCTACGTTTTATATGCATCTCGAGAGGGAGGATAAAATATCTTTGTGATCGTCTTATAGGAATATTGAGATAATAACTTGGCTTGGATTAAATCGGACAACAAGAGGGATATTAATCGAAACCTTAGCTCGGAAATCCATTTCATCATCTTGATACTTCTATCAATTGTGTTATCTTAATTTTGTGTTTTAGTAGTCTAACTTGTCTTAATCTCACAACAACAATCATTAAATTATGATCGTCTAAATAAAAATAAAGCTATCTTAGTTCAATACTTAGTACATAAATTTATTAGTCTCCGTGGATACGACCTTGTTACCCTTTTCTATAACGTACACCGTACACTTGCGGTGAGCTAAAAATAAAGGCGAACATGGACAAACTCCGTCCCTCAGTTGCGGGATTAGGACGATGGGGCCGGAGAGTGGAATAGCGATCGAGCTGCCCGGTTCCATCCCCGACGTATCCACTCCCGATCGTGAGCTCGACACACCAAGTTGACTCAGCGAAAGAAATTAAATACACGTTCGGTAGTCAGTCGGCAATGAGTATATTGATTCGGGAAGCAGTTCATGAAAAGTTTTCTAAAATTTGCGTAAGGTAATTATGGCTTTGGCGGAGTTATTTGGATGAAGATGATTATCGGGAGAATAAGCAATCTTCGATATCTTTAAAGATTAGGTGGAACATAAGTCCGTTATAGATTCAAAATCGCAAGACGAGGAAGTCGCCCCACGATCGCGTATTAATTGGTCAAGACGATCCGATAAATCAAGGAATTTTGAGAAAATAAAATATTTTAATCAATAAGTAAAGTCAGAGGGTCCAGGGCTGTTTCTTTAAAATGAAAATAATTCGAGTTAGGTCCTTGTAAAAAGAAAATTTTCAATTAGCCCCGTTTTGTAAAAACCAATTCTTTTGGGGTTAAAAATTGAATAAATAAATGTCCAGACCTTGAAAAATTATGAGGTCAGTTCCTAAATTCTCTAATTTTTCAGATATTTAGGGTTTTAAAGTTTTGAGGTCGATTTTTAATAAAATTCTCACATTGGAGCCAAATTTGTTAAAATTACCATTTCGGGCTCTAAGTTTAAAATAATTGGAACTCACAAACCGGAAGGGAGTTTAATGTGATTCCAGTTGTAAAATGTCACTAAGGTCAGTGGGATATTTGGACAAAAGCAGTTTTAAAAAGAAGTAAGTATAGGTCCCTTAATGTTTGAAAATCTCATTTTTGTCCTATTTTGAAATAATTGCCTTTAAGGCTTTTAGGGGTCCAATTGTTATGAAATTTGAACCTTGGGTCCAAGACATAATTATGTTATAGTTAAATTAGTATTTCCAGGTGCATGGACTGCATAAGTCCTGGAAATTGTATTTTCGTCCTCAAGTTTAATCTTTTACAATTTGGTCCCTCAATTTTTATAAAATTACTTTCCAAGCTCTAAACACTTGAATTTTTGGAATACACTTAAAATATGTTATTTCCAGTCCCTTAAGAGTTAAAATTTCAAATTTTAAAATTAGGTTCTGGTACAATTTCGAAATTTGCAAAATAGCCCCTAAACTTCTAAAATTTTACAATTTTCCTTGGGCTTTTTAAGGGTTGATTTTATTTATCTAAAAACTCTTAAACTTTATTAAAATTTCAAAATATAATTTTTGAACCTGAGTTCAGTCCCAAAAATCGAAAATTACAGAGGGGTCCCTTAAGTTTTATTTTCTTGCCATTAAGTCCACCAATTTTCCATAATTGCATTTTAAGTCCAAAAATCGAAATTTAATCAATTATGCTCGACTTGTCCAGGTTATAAGTCATAGAAAACATGGATTTCAAGAGTCATAAACATACATGTCCATTTCATGCAAGCATTCATCAAGTACAACAATAAAGTGTACATGTATGTCCTATTTTTCGATAAATAGCATTTTCGAGCAACACTTGAGAAATTTTCCAACTTGATACAAGAAAATAGCATGCAATATATAATATATATCTCAAGTGCTCAATAACAAAATTCTACATGCATATTTTCAATTTAAAACACCTAGAAGTTGAAAGGATTTTTCCACCCACCTTAAAGATCGGTTTGTTGGTGAAAATGGGATAAATCTCTCTCGATGAAGGAGTGACTTAGGTCAGCCCCTAAGTCAAGGAATATCAAAAAAATATAGGAGTTAGAAGAATGTGGTTAAAAATTTAGGGAAAAGAAGAAGATGGTGAGAAAATTGGAAATACTACACTTACCTTGTGTAGTGAGTAAAATGTGACTAGTAATGGCTTCCAAGTGTAAGGTTTTGGTCACCCTTAATGTCAACCACCAAGGTCAGCCCCTAAAACTCCAAAAATGAAAATGGAGTGTCAAAATTTGGAAAATAGAAAGAGAAGAAGAAAAGATACTAAAAATTCAATTTCTTACCTTGTAGTCCAATTTCTTAACAATTTTTCTTCAAGATGACAAGTCTCTTATTAATATCTTCAATGGTCTTCTAAGTAAACCTCAAAATCAAAAATCAAACTTAATTAGGAGGTGAAAGAGATGAGTTAGGTGATATCAAAAATGGATTGAACAAGAAATGTTTCTTAACTTTGGAGTGTAGTTTCAAATTTTTTTTGAAGAGTAGGGAGATGAATTCTTGAAGTTTTTGGTTAAGTGTTTGTGAAGAAGAAGAAGAAGAAATGTGTAGAGAGATGTAGGAGGATTTTAGAGAGAGAGAAGAGGAAATACAAGACTTAGAAAATTTTTGTGTTGGTGAATGAAGTGATGAATGAACTTGAACAATTTCTTGCCCAATTAGGCCTCTTGGCCGTCTACTTTGAGGAAAGAGGGGACAAAATTTTTGTTTGTTTTGATTAAATGATTTGTGAGGTTAATAATTGGGGAATTAAGACATAAAATAGTAATAGGCAACTTTACTAGGGCCAAGTAGCCAAAATGCTAAGTTTAGGGGGAATTTTTAAATTTGTCTTGTTTGACTAATTGGGTGGTTGAGATTGTAGGATTATTCTAAGATGTAGGTTTGAATTAATGGTGTAAAAATACACAAGATGAATACACAAGGTGTACATGTACAAGAGTTGGTAGATATTTCTACACTTAAAATACCATCATGGCCGTCCCTTAAGGGGTATTTGGTAATTCCATATATATATATATATATATATATATATTTTTGTCCCAAAATTGATGGTATTAGATGAATAATATCAATCTCCAAAATAATTAGTGATTTCCTTGATCACTTATAAGTCTCATGATCACTTATTCTAAATCGAATTCTTAATTCTATAAGGTATAAATCTCTAAATTAAGTAGTCTATTAAATTTCTATGGTGACTAGTAAATACATAAGTAATAATAATGACGATCAACCAAGGGATCATAAATGTGAAATAAAATTAATAAATGATTACGATCACAAGTAATAAATAAAAGAATTTAAATACAAAATATATTTATCATTAATATTTACCCGTCAAAGCGACGCGGTAGAATAATCAAATAGTACAAAGATGATACGTGAGACAAGTACATGTTCAAATAAAAATCGAGGGTTTCACATATTAAGCCTTAATTGAACAGGGCCTATTCTACCTTTTCTGTAAATTTCTCAACAAGTCAGCCTTTTTTCTCCATGACATGATATTGATCTCTTATTTTTTGGAGAAAAGTTGTTGGCTCGAGTTGTATTAAAATACACCCCAATTGTGCAGAAAGGGAGAGAAAAATGAGATTACAAAAAAACGGCCTTTTTACTTCTTCCCTTTAGCATTTCTCAATTGATGATGGGTTATATTTATGTGTCTAATTTTGTCGTTCTACTTTCTATTGGATTTTGGAGGATTACTAAATAAATTTCTTAAGGACAGCCCTTCGCACGGTTGAGGAATGAAACTTTTTGTTTTCGAATTGCAACAAATTTTCCCAACAGTTAACTAATAGTTCAATAAGGCAACGACCACATTCTATTTGTTGTCTGCGAGTCGAACCTATTATTTCAGTGGGCATAATTTATGTGTTCTCTTTCTGTTTTGGCTTGTCCTTATTCCAATGGAGACGAAACTCATGTGGTGGTTTCCCAATCTGTAAATTAACTCTAAAATATATATTCAACAAAAACAAAAATTTTAAATTAAAAAAAAGGAAAGGTTAAACTTATAAAAAAAAATAATTACAAAACCCCCTTAAGGTTTGTGCCAATTACAAAAAAATCCAAAAGTTTTTGAAACTTACAAAAAAACCCATGAAGTTTGATTCCGTCTTTAATTTTTTTCCTTCATAAGCAAAAGTATTTCAAAAAGCTCCCTGAATTTTATGAAATATTACAGTTAACCTCTTAAATTTAAGGCAAAATCAAATATCAAGATTTTTTAGTAATTTGCCCAAACCTCAGTGGTGTTTTTGTAATTATCCTAACTTTTAAATATAACTTGCTTTGAAACACATTACATTGAGATTGGAGTTTAAATATAACCCCAGTCAACACTCTTACAAAAGGTGTATGTGATACCAATTGAGGTACAAACTCGTCGTATTTTGAAATCATAGTTAAAACGGTTACGATTAACCATTAGAACAAAGAAATGGAAACAGATTGTTGTTGCTTGTTTGCTAGTCAAGACAAGAAAATGGAAACAAACAGTCTTTGTTGTGGAAATCTACACAATAGACTAAACTAGTAACTTCCATGTCAATATTTATTTGGAGACTTACTAAGAACAGTTTAACAGTTGACCAAAAGCTCCAAGACAGAGGGATTGCTTTGGCATCTAAATGCTGCCGCTGCCAAAATGGAGATGATATCATTACTGCCTTATTTCAAGAAAAACAATGAAAAATGAAAACAAACAAAGGGAGACAATTAATCAACCATAACAAAGATATGGAAACAGCTCTTTCTTGCTTGTTGCTTTGTCACGGCAAGAAAATGAAACAAACAGAGTCCCAAACAGACTAAACTAGTGGCTAACCTAAAAAAAGAAGAATTTGCCATGAAGGGCTTTCATAGTGTAGAACAATTTTAATTTTTTAAGAGGAAAGAACGTAAAAATGAAATTTAAAAAAAAAAGCATTATTCTTGATTCTGCATGTAGTCCTCATCAATCATCACCACCTTTTTGCACCTCATACCCACTGCAACAAACATGTAGCATATGACAATCATTTAAAAATCCAACTTTGACATATAAAACTAACACAATTTTAATAAAACAAACCTGGATTTATTTGGTTTCTTGCATTCTTGATTTTCCAGCACAAATACACACAGTTTCTAAAATTGTTGATTTTCCTGCCCAAATACACCTACTTTATAAAATTCTGGATTTTCGGACCCAAAGACACCTACTTTTCTGAGTTCTTGATTTTCGGGCCCAAAGACACCTACTTTCTAAAATTCTTGATTTTCCGACCCCAAATACAACTACAATTTATAAAATTCTTGATTTTCCGGCCCAAATACACCTACAGTTTCTTGAATTCTTCATTTTCCGGCCCAAATTCATCTAGGTTGCTTAAATCTAACAAGTCATCAGGGTTAAAATCTTCTTCTTGTTGTTGGGCAACATTTTCTTGTTGAGGCATTTGGAAAGCCAGTTCTTGTTGTTGGGCCACCATATTTTCTTGTTGAGCCATTTGGACGTCCAGTTCTTGTTGTTGGGCCGCCATAATTTCTTGTTGAGCCATTTGGAAAGCCAGTTCTTGTTGTTGGGCCGCCATAATTTCTTGTTGAGCCATTTGGAAGGCCAGTTCTTGTTGGGCCGCCATATTTTCTTGGTGAGCTTTCTTGTATGCTTCAACTTGATTTCGGACCTGAAGATACTCCATCTCCAACAGATTTATTTTTGCCATCAGTTCATTGATTATACGACAACAACCATATATACGGGCTCTAGGGCCCGAATGTTGGCTTCGTAAATCATAGTAGCTATGGCCTCGCGTTTCTTTTCTTGGGGCGCGTTTTTGAGTGTTTCTTCAACTGTCCATAACCGGAAGTGTTTCATGAAATTATGAACAGTGGTTTTGTTCATATCTGATGGAAAATAGGGCAAGAATGGGCATTTGGGCAGGCATATTATGCGTTGGTATTGGCATACGGCGCATTCCCAGCACGTCGTCGACGTCGTTTGGAAGCTCGAAATGGTGTTGTCATGGCTTTTTCCGACGGGTATTTGGGAAGTTACAGAGTGATATGGATGGATTTGCAGAGGAAATGGGGATTTTGAGTTTTATATATGGTATTGGGTTTTGTTGTTTGTTCCAGTTTTGAATTATATATATATATATATATATATATATATATATATATACATAGTGATCAAATGGCAGAGGAGAACTACAGTGTGGCGGTGTGGATCAATCAAGCCATTAATCTAACAAATCTAAAGGCCCAGTTTTTTTCGCTTTTTTTTTTTCAAAAAAAAAATCAATTTCGCCCAATTAAGGGCACAAAAGTCATTTTGTACACAAGATAATTCGGCAGTTTTGGTAACCTCCCCATAATCCCATTTTTTTGGGGATTTCAATTACTTCATCCCCATTTTTCATTCCACTCCAGTCCATCAAATTGCAAAACTCCCAAATTTTACTTCTCTCTCCTTCCCCTTTTCTCTGTTTGGTCAGTCGTGGCGGTGTTCAAACAATTGAGTTTTTTTTTCATTCAAGGTTCCTCTCTATTTTTCGACAACAACACACATCCGAACCGAGAGTGTTCTTGATTCTTCCAAAAGATGGTAAAGGTAAGTGTTTGATTCATTTTATTTCGGTTTTGGTTGAAATTTTTGGTAGTAAGGATTTTACTTTACATGTTTTTTTTTATTTTTGTTGAACTATTCAACTGTAGATTTTGAATATTTGAAGTAATTTGTAGTAAAAAGAGTATGCATCTTGTTTGTTTTTTTTTTTTTTGAAGTACCTAGGGTTTTGATTTTCGATTTTGTCTAGACGATTTTTGTTTTTTTTTTATTTGTTTCTGGAAATGCTTTTATGCGGAATAGGGCATAGTTGTTGGAGATTTTTTTGGTATAAAAGTTGATAAAACGATGTATTTTTAGTTATTGAATGGTGTAATGTTTAATGTTATAGTGATTCTTCCAAAACGATGTATTTTTTGCCATTAATGTTTAGTCATGTGTATATATAATCCATGAATGCATAATTACACATGGTGTTTAAATAGTTTTATTCTAGTATACAAATAAGTTTCATATTTACCGTTGATTAGTTTGTCATTTGTGTATTTTTATTTGATACGATCTTGAGTTTCGCTTTAATATTGTTCATGTTGTCAATACCAGGTTGATAACTTTTAATGGCAAGAGGAAACGAGGAAAAGATCGGCATCTCCAAGGGCGAACAAGAGTGCACGTAACGTTAATAATAGGTCTAAGATCGCCAACCGACTTGAACTTTGTGATGCCCAAGTGGAGGACAAGATTCTCGCTAACAACTCTATCGGATGCATTGGGTTGTATGAACATTGTCAATATTTGTACACCAAATCAGTCAAATGTATACACAAAATAATTTTCAAAATATACAATATTGTCAATATTATTATACAATATTCTCAATTAAACATCTAACAATGCACTCTTCGAATACTTATAGTATCACCAAATATTGGACAAGTATATACCAAAATATAATTTCAGTGGTACCGTAATGGAATTATTTCTATACCATATTTTTATGGTTATAAAGCACGAAGTCCTGCATATGTATACACCAAAATATGCTTCCAATGTACAATATTGTCAATATTTTTATACCAACTTAAACACCAGTGTTTAGTCCAAAATAAACATCCAAATATGCCATATTTCATGTTATATTAGCACCAAAATATGCATATCTATACACGAAATAATGCGTCAGAAGAGCACAATATTATAAATATTTGTACACCAAAAATATTGCGTCAATGAAGGTGAGAATTCATTTTTTCCTCATTATTAGGCGTATTCATTATGCAAATATGATATTGAATATATCCTTGATTTTATGAAAGTGAATATGGTATTATTTTACATCATTTTGATAGTTACCGATTAGCACCAAAATATGCATATCTATACACGAAATAATGCGTCGAAAGCACAATATTATAAACATTTGTACACCAA